>JAADVF010000255.1:0-35648 GCA_023334555.1 Elongisporangium undulatum
CATGTGTTTACGACCAGGAGACGTCAGAGGGTAATCATGATCAGTGATCGCTGTGACCCCTCGTGATCCAAGTTGTTGGTTGATACACAAGCCTCAGTTCCCAATTGTCCCTCTGCAACTCACTCAGCAACATGCACGAGGACGGAGTCAAACGCATCAAACTTGCGTCAGCTCAGGAGATGCTGGCGCATGGACCCGACGCCATGCACGAGTTCGTGGCCCACACGCTGGAGACTTCGCTTGGGCGCACTCTACCGCAGATGGAGATCCGCGTAGAAGACGTGTCTCTATCGGCCGACATCGTGGTAGTAGACCAGAGCTCCGGCACCGTCAGGAACGAACTCCCGACGCTCCCCAACACCATCAAGAAGGCATTCATCCCCTCCAAGACGCACGTGGCACGCAAAGAGATCCTCAAGAACGTGTCTCTGGTGCTCAAGCCAGCCACCATCACGCTCGTGCTTGGTCAACCTGGCTCGGGCAAGTCTTCGCTCATGAAGCTTCTGAGTGGTCGGTTCCCAATGACCAAGAGCATCCGGCTGGAAGGCCAAGTCACGTACAATGGCCAAAGCCTCCACTCGGTCCGCAAGACTCTGCCGCAGTTTGCTGCCTACGTGAGCCAGCGCGATCACCATTACCCGACACTCACCGTGAAAGAGACGCTTGGGTTTGCGCACGAGTTCACTGGGGGCGAGATGGACGATAGAGCCCACGAGCTGCTCGTCACTGGGACGCCGGTGGAAAACGCGACTGCGCTTGAAGTCACTCAGGCCGTGTTCAGCCACTACCCAGACATCGTGACCCAGCAGCTCGGACTCCAGAACTGCGAGAACACCATTGTGGGTGATGGCATGATTCGCGGAGTGTCTGGTGGCGAGCGCAAGCGCGTGACGACGGGCGAGATGGAGTTCGGCATGAAGTATGCCACGTTCATGGACGAGATCAGCACTGGTCTGGACAGTGCAGCGACGTATGATATCGTCAATACGCAACGCAGTATCGCCAAACGACTCCGCAAGACCGTCGTGATCGCTCTGCTGCAGCCATCCCCTGAAGTGCTGTCTCTGTTCGACAATATTCTCCTCATGAACGAAGGCGAGATCGCGTACTATGGTCCTCGGGAAGATATTGTGGACTACTTTGAACGCTTGGGTTTCGTGTGCCCACCGGAGCGTGACCTGGCAGACTACTTGCTCGATCTCGGCACGAGCGAGCAATATCGATACCAAGTCCCGTCCTGGGCTCAGCAACAGCCTCGGTACGCCAGAGAATATGCCGAGTTGTATCGCCAGTCGTCGCTGTACTCGGATACGAAGCAAATGCTGGAGATGCCTCTCGCGCCGGAGACGCTTGTCGATGTGGAAAAGCATATGGAGAAGATGCCTCAGTTCCACCAATCGTTTGCGGCCAGTCTTGCGACCATGATGAGGCGCGAGACGACCGTCATTCTACGAAACAAGGCGTACCTCGTGGCACGCACAGTGATGGTGGTCACCATGGGTCTCATGTACGCATCCATGTTTTACAACGTCGATCCGGTCAACATCCAGTTGATGCTCGGCATTGTATTTGCGTCGATCCTGTTTCTTGGTCTTGGCCATGCCGCTACGATGCCCCAGCTCATTGTGGAGCGAGAGATCTTCTACAAGCAACGGCGCGCCAACTTTTACCCAACGGCGACGTACGTGCTGTCCAACTCACTGAGCCGCGTTCCCTCCGCGGTTATGGAGACTATCCTTTTTGGGTCACTTGTGTACTGGATGTGCGGCTTCGACTCCAACGCCTGGTCGTTCGCCCGCTTCCTGATCATCATCTTCTTGACGAACATGGTGTTCATGAGCAATATGTTCTTCGTGGCGTCCATCGCACCCAATGCCAATCTCGGCCAGCCGCTGGTGCTACTGACGATTCTCACGTCCATCATCTTCGCTGGGTTCATCGTCACGAAGAACAACATTCCAGACTACTTCATCTGGCTCTACTGGCTCAATCCGATAGCTTGGGCGAATCGAGCGGTCGCCGTGATCCAGTATCGATCCAGTACGTTTGACGTGTGCGAGTACGATGGCATGAATTACTGCGACTCGTTCGGCATGACCATGGGCGAGTATAGTCTGAATCTGTTTGGCGTGCCGTCGGAGAAATACTGGGCCTGGTACGGCATGATTGCTCTGGTTTGCCTGTACACGGTCTTCATGACGCTGTCGTACTTGGTGCTCGAGTACAAGCGGTACGAAACGCCAGAAAACGTGACCATCAACTCAGCCGAAGCCAAGGATGAGCATTATGTGAGCTTGGAAACTCCTCGAATGTCCTCTACTGGTAATAACGACATCGCGGTCATGGATGTGAACGGATCGATCGAGAAGAACTTCGTGCCGGTCTCCATCGCATTCCAAGATCTGTGGTACTCAGTCCCTGACCCGTCCAATGCCAAGGAAACCATCGATCTGCTCAAAGGAATCTCTGGGTATGCGCTTCCCGGCACGATGACAGCTCTCATGGGATCCTCTGGTGCGGGCAAGACCACTTTGATGGACGTGATCGCTGGACGCAAGACAGGCGGCACGATCCGAGGCAAAATCCTGCTCAATGGATACGAAGCCAACGACCTAGCCATCCGCCGATGCACAGGCTACTGCGAGCAGATGGACGTCCACTCGGATGCGTCTACCTTCCGAGAAGCGTTGATGTTCAGCGCGTTTCTGCGTATGGACAGAGCTATCCCTGATAGTCACAAGTACGATTCCGTGAACGAAGCACTCGATCTCTTGGGTATGCACGATATCGCCGACCAAATCATTCGCGGGAGTTCGGTGGAGCAGATGAAGCGTCTCACCATCGGTGTTGAACTTGCAGCGCAGCCCAGTATTTTGTTCCTGGACGAGCCCACCAGTGGACTGGACGCTCGCTCGGCCAAGAAGATCATGGACGGAGTTCGTCTGGTGGCCAACACTGGTCGAACTGTCGTCTGCACGATCCATCAGCCTTCGTCGGAAGTGTTTTTCCTGTTTGATCATCTGCTCTTGCTGAAGCGTGGTGGCCAAACTGTGTTCTTTGGAGAACTGGGCGAGAATGGAGCCTCGATGGTTGAGTATTTCCAGTCCATTCCAGGCGTCGAAACGTTGCCGCGTGCGTACAACCCTGCTGCTTGGATGCTCGACTGCATTGGTGCTGGTGTCAGCAACTCCAACGGCGACGCGACTGATTTCGTGCGCATTTTCCAAGACAGTGAGCAGCAAGCCCTAGTGAAGAGTGTGATGGCACGACCAGGTGTCGTCACTCCGTCTGGGGACTCGACGGAAATGATCTTCACGAAGAAACGCGCCGCGAGCAACTGGATGCAAATGAGGTTTCTGATCCAGCGCTTTTCCGTGCTATACTGGCGCACTCCTTCGTACAGCCTCACGCGTCTCTTGATGGCTGTTGTCTTTGCGCTGCTCTTTGGCCTCGTGTTCCAAGGTGTCTCGTACAGCAATTACGCAGGCCTGAACTCTGGCGTGGGCATGGTCTACATCGTGATCGTTTTCAATGGTCTCATCGCGTGCTTGAGCGTGATTCCTTTGGCGGTAGCAGATCGCGCGCCATTTTACCGAGAGCGAGCGTCGCAGACGTACAACGCATTGTGGTATTTCATGGGCTCCACGGTCGCGGAGATTCCGTACGCCTTTGCTTCGGGCTTGCTGTTCACGGCCATCTTCTTCCCCATGGTGGGTTTCACAGGCTTTGACACCGCAGTGCTCTTCTGGCTGTTCATGTCGGTCTTCATGCTCACAAACTCGTACGTCGGCTATCTCTATGCGTACGCTTTCCCAAATGAAGAAGTGGCCATTATCTTGGCTGTGGCAATCAACTCGATCTACAACTTGACGATGGGCTTCAGTCCGCCGGGCAACTCGATTCCGCAAGGCTACAAGTGGCTCTACACCATCACAGCTCCACGCTATGCGCTCTCCAGCCTGTCCAGTCTGGTGTTTAGTGACTGCGACAACGAGCCGACCTACAATTCGACACTGGGCGTGTTCACCGGTGGCAGCTCGACACTTGGATGCAAACCGCTGACCTCGAGTCCGCTCTCGGTCGGGAATGTGACGGTCAAGCAATTCATGGAAGAGGTTTTCAACATGAAACACGCGGATATCTGGCAGGATTTCGGCTACATGCTCGTGTTCCTGGCTGTGTTCCGAGTGCTCGGACTGCTGGCGTTGCGCTTCGTCAACCACAAGAAGACGTAGACGAGCGATTATCGGCACTGCATGGATAGATAAGCTTGCACAATACACGTACTTTTGCATTTCACACGAAGCACTTGATGAGCACTTGGGTTTGCAGCGCGTGGTGTCACAAGGAAAGCCAGTCGTGTATAATCAAGTGCTCAAACAAACCGCATTGCTGGCTTTTTCTTGGAGCAAAAGAAGCCTTGGTTTCGTTCAGCGCCAGTTGTGACCATCGATTGTGATTCATTGCGTGTGCCTTAGAGCACACCGCTTGCGCTGAATACGCCGAGTCATTGACCAAACCAGAAGAACAGTTGATCTGCGCTTGTTCGTCCTTGCATTGCTAGGTTTTGTCCAAAAGAAAAAACCTTCGTTTCTCGTGGTATTTTGTCCATGCATTCTCTTGCGACCAGACAGGTGGACTGATCTGTACTCCAAATTCAACGGCAAAACAATGAACGAGGCGGGCTTGAGCTTCATTCAAGTAGATGTTTGCTCATGAAGTCCTTTCCCTTTCCAGGAACCTTTTGCGCCAGTAAGTTTCTGGTTGCACTGGCCGCTGCGTCTTCTGTGGCGAAATCTAGCCGATGGAGTCCGATCAAGGACCCGATGGCATTTGTAGTTCGAGCGAACAAGTTGGCTCCGTGGCAAGATGATGTCCAGCCACGTTCTTTGGTTGCCCAACGTGATCTTAAGAGACGAATGGCTGTAGACCTTCAAGTAAACTGCGTTTCCCAACGTGATCTCTGCAGTCAGTCAGAAGGAAGAATAAAATAGCGGAGCCAAGTGTCTTCGGATATTGTTTTGTACATTCTGTTGGGCTGCCTTTGGCTCTGTGAATGAGGGAACGTGGCGCGTTGAGCTTCTCGACGCACGGTTTCTTTCATCACGATAATATGACACTTGGATACTGCGCACTATCATCAAAACGTACCAGCTCCTCATTTGGAACTGCTACTTGCCATGAACCGATGCCAGAGTCTTTTGGAATAGCTGCATTGACTGCTGAGCATGTTGCAGGGATCCATCAGAGAGAGGAGCCGTGAACTGCGCGATCTTGTTTGCTCGATTGGCTGTCCAGCTCTGGTACATACGGCTTTGAATTGCTGGTGTTGTTGTCGATTTTTCAACCTGTGTTGCCCATAAGGCAGCGGTTTCTTCGTGAGATGGAGTAAGATACCTGCTCTGTACTTCATTCGTCGGCTTTGGAGGAATGAGCACTCTCTCTCTGTACAATGCAGATGACGATAGAGACCTGTGGCTGGAGCTGAGAGAACCGTGCTCCAGTTGACGTAGCTTGTCTCTGGAACTCTGCATGGCTTGATTGATTTCCTGTGTCGATTGCGCGAGTTGGCGTTTCAGACGCTGGAGATCGGCCTTTTCTTCATCAAGAGTCTGGCCATGAGTCCCGCAGATGTCCATTTCGTACAGAGAGGCTCTATGGCATTGGCATCAGCACATGCATTAGCAACTGCAACAAGCGATGTTGTCATCCACAGAAACTGCGTACGTACTTGGTTGAAGCGATCTGTTCCTGAAGCTCTTGGGCCATCTTCGCTCGGAAATGCTCCAGTGCCGAGCTATTGGACAGCAAAGTCGGGTTTGGTCCACCTGTGTCGCTCTGATTCCCCCTTGCTGGAGTATCAGGAATGTACGTTTGCAGGAACGCTGTTGCCTTTGGGCAGGAATGGTCGACAACTTGGTCACGTTCTTCTTGATTCCCGCTCTCGTGGGCAGCATAGATCCCTTGGTTCCCTTTGCGGTACTTCTCAACACGGATTTGTGCGGCTGCAGCGATCTCACGCTGCTCACTCAATGCTGCTTGGAGCTTCGTGACAGCACACTCGTTCGCTCGGCGTTGATTCTCGCATATCGTGAGTCGTTCTTGGATATCTCGATTGTCTCTATACGAAGCGGTCAGTAACAAGTCACTATGATAAGCAGCACTTGAGATTGCCGCGTCCTTACCGCTGGAGACTGGTTGCTTGTGCGACGTGACACGCGAGTTCACTGCGGCAGTCCCGAAGATTTGCTCGCAGCTCAGCGCACAGTTTCTCAGTCTCCATGCATCGCAATCGCATTTCCATGGCTTGTTGCTCCAGCTACATTCGCCGCATGAATCGGCTTGTCAGCTTTCCCTAATGCACGGCTATCTAGCTGCAGGAAACAAACGGCATCCACCTCCGAGCGCTCTTTTTCATGCTGCGACTTGTGAAGACGAAGAAGTTCCTTGCCGGCCTGAAGTTCAGCTTGGAGTAGTCTCGCTTGCGCTTTGCTCTGCACTTCCAGGAAAGCGAGAACCTCCTCATTTGCGTCAATGGGTTGAGGATTGAGCTCTGAAACCAATCTGTTTCCAGCACCAGAACAGCGAGAGAGCGATCTGGTGACGATCCGCAGCAATTGAGTGTGGATCTGAAGCACTGAACGCTCTAGCTCGCTAGTGGTTGGACGAACTACCACAGCTGCACATGATGTTTGAAGCATCTACGGATCGAAATGCAACAGACGCGTAAGAAACAATCTCAGTCGTAAGAGAGGGCGACAAACCTTTTCCATTCCATGGAGATCGCCTTTGATCAGCTGGAGAACCGTCGGGTCGTCTTCCATACTGTCATCAGTGATGAATTCTCCGATACAACCATCAGTCTCGCATGCTTTATCTGCGCATTGCAAAGCCAGCGGAGCCACCGTTTGGCAGGAAGTCTCAGTGTACACCGACGTCCGCTGAGAGAGCTTTGCTTTGGTTGGAGTCATCTGTATCGGCTCTTGGGCTCTGGTTTCTCTTCTGGATGGACTGAAAAGCGCTGCCAAAGAGCGAGATCGGCGCATCTCCTGGTGCTTGGGGGTTTGGGTGACTGTCGCCTCCTCTTGGATGTTACTGCGCGATTTCTTCCGACTCAGAATCTGTCGGATGTCTTTGATGAAGCTGGATTTTCTGACCAGCGGAGCTTCTTTCGCTTCGGCTGCGGTGGTATTCACAAGAGCGTCTCTGTCCACTGCTTCGGTTGACAGCAGCGTCTGAGGGATCATCTTCTCCTGCGTCGTGGCCGAGTTGATACTTCCTCGTGATCGCACAATGATCTTTACTGGTTGCAGTCGTGGAGTCGGAGGAGGGTTCTTGTCTGGTGGATCTGATTCATCCGGCGATACCAAATCAATGCACAGAGAATGCGATTCTGGTGGACTCGCCATGCTTTCTAATTGCGGGTCCTGGCCCAGATCTTTATCTGCTTGAACGTTGATGATAGCAGCGTTTTCTCCATTGAGATCAACTGGATGGACTGTGTCAGAGGTTTCAGCTTCAGCGTCCTGCTCCGTGTCATTGACAGCCTGCTCGTCCTCTTGCTGGTGTTCGATCCGGTTTGAGATCGCTACGATATCTTCATCAGACTGAGCAGATCCGATCAACTCAGGATCGGGCGTCGTATAAAGCGCGCTGGTAGGCGAGCTCGGCATGGATTGGACGTCTTCTAGACGCATCTCATCGCCTTCGTGGCTGTTCTGACGCGATTGCTGCACCAGAACAAGCGATGGCGGCCGCTCCAATGTCACCAAGAACGTCTCCTGCGTGCTCTCTGCCTGCAGCAGATTCGTCATGGCTTCGTCAATCGGAATCAGTGGCTCCAGACTCAAGTCCTCGCTGCTTTCAGAGGGCATCTCAGAATGCGCGTCTGTGGACTGCGATTCATCTCGCGCGGATGCTGATGGAGACTCGTCCTGCTTGCGCTGGCGCTGTCGGATGCGCATGTTTGGGATGTCAGCCTCTGCAGCTAACGCCGCGCTGTCTTCACTGGCAAAGGCCACAATGGCGTTGCGTTGGTCACCACTGATGGCCAGGTTTACGATCGCACCAAAGCGGCCAAAGAATTTCTACAGTAGTTCACGCACAGTGTGAGCCGACAAACAACCACGAAGACACGTCAATACCAGAGCTTTCACCTCCAGGTCTTGCTCTGAGTACGACTGCTCCGAGGCGTCCCAGCTCGCGTGAACATAGTACTTGGTGGCTTCTGAGACTTCTTTGGGCGGCTGCGTGGAGGAAACTTCGTCGTCTTCATCCGCAGCAAACGCCTCTGCCTGATCAATGAGGAACTCTGCAATGCGCTGGCGCCAGCGCAGAGTTGTCTCTTGCGCAGTGATTGGTGAGTCTACTGCTGAAGAGATACGAAAGATGTCAAGCGCATTCACTCACTCGATGTCAAGGCTTTGCGCTCCTCCGTCGGACGAATCAGCAGGATGCCGATCAGCTCTGCGAGCTGCTTCGCACTCGTTTTGCAGGCGATGCTGGTGGAAACCTACAGCAGCAACATCAGCGCTGGGCAGTCACTCCAATGAACAAGGAAGACCATCTCATGTAGCAGCACCCACGTGGCTCAGATGCAGCAGCAAGAGTCGGAGGAAGGACTGGCTGGTCGAGCGAACCTGCTTGAACGTGTCCAGCACCAGAGTGCCAAAGGCTCCGTCGTTCATGGACGCATTGGCTGTTAGTCGGTCCAGTAGCTGCTGGCTCAGAATATATGGAATCAGCGGCTCGAATCGGTCGCCCAGGATCTGTTTGATCACAGTCGTGATGGAGTGAGGACTGAACTGCGCCAGATCTGGGAGATCGTTCTCCAGCGCACGTTCCAGTAGCTTCTTGGCCTCTGATGCAGAGCCCTCGCGTCGGTACAATCCCTCTTCTCGGCGGTGGTGCGTCTCCAAAAACGTGACCAGCTGGGAGAGCGTGTCCAGCACCTGCAGCGTCAGCGTGGCGCGTTCTCTCGTGGCTGCGGTCTCTGGCGTTGCATTACGAGCCAGCGGGGACTGGAGTTTGGGGAACGAGCTCAAGCGAGGCGACGTGAGCGCAGACACAGCCAGCGTCTTAATCCATCCGACCTTGAGCGACGGAGCCGACGCCGACTTCATTAGCTCCAACGGACGATACGTTTCCCCAATCTGCAGAGCTGCGCCTTTTCAGTCGCCGCGAGAATAAACTGAACTCTTGGAGAGAGGTGATCATCACGTGGCGTTGTTGTTCAGCTTATCGCTGTTCTTACTACAGCTCTGTCGCCATGGAAGAGTCGTCGCTGACCAGTGTGACCCAGCACTTTGGGAACGAGCAGTTAGCGTTGGGATCGCGATAGACCCACGTGCCGTCTCCACAGATCTTGACATCCCAGACGCAGGCCTTGTCGTCCGCCTGCCGAGTTAGTGCGCTACTTCATCTAACAAGTGTCCAAGGCTTGTGCCTACCTGAGGGTTTTCCGACTCGTAGACGACCGAGCGGCGAGCCATTGACTCCAGAATCAGCAGAGGCAGAGCCATCCAGACCCAGCGTAGTAGAAACGATTGCATGCTCTCCCCCACTGCTGCTCTGGCTGAGAATCCGATTGCGAAATAAGAAGCCAGGCCCCAGACAAACGAAATGGATGTGTGCTTCTATGAGGAAATATATATACTGACTCTGGAATCTATCACTCGCAATCGCTCTACTTGCCCACGGCCACCAGCGCCAGGTCGCCCTGCAGCTGCCGTATCAGCGTGGCGATGTCGCCGCTGACAGAGGATCCCGTGCTGTCGGCGCGAGCCACACAGGAATCGATCGCCTGCACGAGCGCCAGCATCTGCTTCTGGTGGCGAGCAAAGCCATCACGCAGCACCGGAGCGCGAACGAGCAGCTGCATGACGCGCAGGTTCTTGAGACAGGCTTCCGTCGAGACCAAGTTGGCCATGGCCGGAACAGATAGCAGCGAGCGCACCAGCGGCTCAAACACGTTCTCACAGACCGAGACCATTTTGAGCAGGGCTTGGAGCAGCTCGTTCTCAGTAGGCTGGGACTCGGAGATCGAGAGCAGTAGCACGTTGTTGGAGAGCGCGAGCACGTCCTGCACCATAGCTCTCGGGATGTCCAGGGACGAGCTCACGCCGCCCGTCGACACTCGTGCTGACGCAAAGCACGTGCTGTAGAGGAGTACCATGGTGTGCAGGTCCAGTGGCTCCATGGTCTCCAGGCCACCCATCTGTCGAGCGAGCGCCGGCGACAGGATCGTACATAGCGAAGCGCCGAGGTTCATGGCGCTGAGAATACAGCACACATGCTGCACGAGCTGCAGCTGCTGGCCACGCTTCTGTACTGTGCTGTTGGCCAGCGGGCTGCGAGCGAGCACAGAGCTCATGAGGAAGCTGACCAAGTGTGCCATGTCCAGCGATTCGCTGCGCTGGTGCAGAATGTCCATGAGGAAGCTCTTGGCGTCCACGTGCACGGCGTCGCTCTTGCAGCAGTTCGAGAGCGCGCGGAGCAGCTCCACGGGGTAATGCGGTAGGTGGTATACCAGCGCCACAAACTCCATTTGGTCCTCACCCTGTAGCGCATCGAAGTGGGTCTTGCCACTGGTCGTGATCTGTTGCTGTTGCTCCTCTTCGACTTCATCTTCCATGCTCTCGTCCGTCTCATCGGCAGCCGGCGGCGCGAGCGAGAAGAACTGCACCAGGTTGCTCATGATCGCGTCCATCTGCTCGCCCGTTGCCTGTTCTGCTGGTAGCTGCTTGAACACCGAGATCATGGTGAACAGACACTGACGGCCCAGCTCGATGTGCGCGGTGTCCAGTCGACCAAGGAAGTGGCCAAAGCAGGTCATCCACTGCATGATCAGCGACCACTTGGGCCACGGCTTGAGCACCACGATCTGCTCGACCACGAATGCCGTGCACGTGCGGAAGGTCACCGACTTGTGTGAGCACTTGACGTAAAATTGCGTGAACGCCGTCAGCAGCTGCTCCACCTGCTCGACCTTGCTTGGATCACTACGGTTGGTCGAGAGCACGAGCGCCAGCACTTCCAGCAGCGAGCGCATGATCTGCTGCGTGCTGGCGAGCGAGCGCAGGTCATCGGACGACTCATACTTGGCCAGCGTGGCCAGCACGAACGCCACGACGCGCTCTTCCAGATCGCTGGACTGGAAACTCGGCGGCATCTGCAGGAAGACGCAGGCGAACCGCGTGAGCGCCACGTTGATGCCGTACCAGCGCGACAGGTAGGCGTCATCGCCGTTGGAAATGTTCATGCTGGGGAACATGGGGAAGGTCTGCAGCAGTTGGTCCTGCATCTTCATCGCCAGAGCTCGCAGCTCGCTGTCGTTCTGCGAGGCCATAAAGTCAGCATTGGCAGAGACAACAGTGGTCGCGCACTCGACGATGAACTGCATGTGCTCGATGTAGTCCTCCGAGAGCGTCTCGACGTCGTTGGCGACACATTCGACCCACAGATCCAGCAGCGGGCCCAGCAGACACCGAGACTTTTGCTGCCAGAAGCCCACCTGGCGGAGCTGCTCCGACTGGCTACCTGCCACGAGCACCGGCTTGGCGTACAGCAGCAGCGCATTGGTCGAGAGCACCGAGGACGATCGCGCACTGCTGGTCTGCTTGATCGCCTTGCGCGAGTCGGTACCAGTAGAAGCGTCGCCGGAGAAGTCGATGGACGACAGCAATCGGTAGAGCACCTTGAGACCGGCGAAGCGCAGCGACATGGCGCTGGATGTGGACTTCTTCTTCTTGCGGCCTTCGCCGCCGCCGTTGGCTCGGGCGCTCTCGGAGGCCTGCTTCTTCTTGTTTGTGCTCGTGGTCAGCAGATCGTACGAGTTGGTGACCTTGATGCCCTGTGTCTGCACAGCCGCGATCAGATCGCGGAAGTTCTCCAGCAAGCGGCCGAGCTGCTCGACGCCGGCGTCGATGCTCAGCACCTCGGGGCTGACTTCCAGCAGCGCGCCGATGGCTCGCAGCGTGTCCTGGCGCACACCGATCTGCAGGTGCGTGAGCCCGCTGCAGAAGTACACGGCGATGAGCTTGGCGAACGGCTTGAGCGTCTTGCCCTCGTGTAGCACGGGGATCAGCACCTTCCAGGTGGCCACGGCGGCCTCGCGCACGATGGCCTCTTCGTCTACAAACGTGGGCAGGAACCGGTCCAGCAGCACCGAGACGTTGGCCAGCACATTGCTGGCGTGGAGCTGCGCAAGCTCGCGCAGACCCTGCACGGCGCGCTGCCGAATGTGCGCGTTGTAGTGGCCGATCTGCTGCAGCAGGTCGTGCAGCGTGAGATTGCGGTGCGTCGTGGCAGCATCGCCCTTGTCCTGCAGCACGCTCTGCTCCAGCAGATTGATGCGGCGCGACGTGATGCCCACGGACGTGACGTTGGCGGCCTGCGGAGCCTTGCGGCCCACCTTGCGCTTGGGCCGCTTGAAGTCGCCGGGCTTCTTCTTGATCGAGGTCGCGACCTTGGCCTTGGCCATGGTGATGGATTGGAATGGCCCAAGAGCAACAGTCAGCAGGGCCAGTAGAATACTGGTGATACATGATTGGTGGAAAAACAGATCCAAATGTGCGTTGATTGGTGGAAAATGAACCCATCTGATTACAGCATGATGGGTGTCATGTCAATGCAGAGCCTGCTGCATGCATTGCTGATGGAAGCGCAGCGCCTGGAGCCTCAGAGTGATGTTCTTCTCCTCCTGCTGCATGCTCTCCAGCACGGCTATTGCCTGCTTCTCACGTTGCCGCTCCATCTCGAGCCGCTCGAGATGGTGGCTCTCCAGAGAGACCAGCAGCTGGCGCTACGGCGGGGCAAGTACGACGTCAATCATGCGTGATGGCCACCGATGCACGGGAGGACGGGCTCCGTACCTGTTGAGCTGCTCTATGCTCCAGTGCATGCTGCTGCTCTCTGCGAATGCGCTCCATCTGCAAGTGCTTGGTCTGGTCCTTGGCCAGGTCTCTCGCCCGTTGCGCTTCTAATGCTGCCTGCAAATCCAAAGGTCAGACTCTGCACAATACTACGGCCTTGGCATGAGCACTGACCTGCCGTTTTTCCTTGTCTATTCGCGCGCTCTCGTGCCGTCGCATCTGCAGGATCCGTCGCTGCTTCTGCATGGAAAGATAGCGAGTCAGTGCGTGAGATACTGGCAGCAGCCGACAGGGACAGAGGCACCAACCGTCAGGAACTGCCGCTGCTCTCGACTCTTCGTGGGCGAACACGCACGGACATGCTGGTTCTTGGCGCTCAGCAGCATTGGAGACCGGTTGGTGCTGCGCGTGCAGCTGGCAGATTGTGCTCTTGGTTGTTGTGGGGTCATCAGACAGCGTTCGAGTTGGCTCTTGGCTGCCTTGACCTCTCGCAGCACGCGCTCTTCCTGCTCGCGATAGAACGCCATGCGCCGCGCCAGTTGCGCCGCCTTCTCTTCGGCCTGCCTCCTTGCCACCATGGCATGGTACACGTTGCCCGTTGTGTCTGCTGTTGTTGCAGAAGCCGCTGGATCTGGAGGCTGCAGCGGTAAATCTCCCGCCGAAGACATGCCGCTGGAAGAGCTCTCTCGCGAGTCTCGGCGTGGGACAAGCAAGCGACCCGATGCTGACCCTGTCGACGGACGCACCGGTCGAGACGGAGACGATGGCGCATGCGGCGCTCCAGCATTGATCGCTGCAGACTTTGGGCGCGTGACGACCACTCGCGGGGGCGAGATAGGAACGTCCGACATTCCTATCTGCTCCAGCTCAAGCAGCCGCTCGGTTCACTATCGCCACTATTTATAATCTCAGCATTGCTGCTTCTTCTGTTTTTTTCGCCAGGCGCTTTGTCGTCGTTTCAGCCTCGGATGATCGAAGACAAGCGGCCACAGCCGCCGAGGGCGTCGCCAGCGTCAGCTCCAGCGCCCAATGCCACCGCGCCTGACAGTCCGAACTCTCGGTCGTCCTCCCCAGCATCGTCGCTGAGACCGAATTCCCGGTATATCCCCAGAAGACGCAGTAGCAGCAATAATAGCGACAACAACAGGTGCGCCGTTCAAGGCTTTGCCCTTGACTCAGCATCATCTAATCATGCTGTTGCACTCTTATCACGAAGTCCTCGTGGGCCGATGTTGGCTCCGCAACCTGCAAGCGAGGCCGACGCCAGCGACGAAGTCACGGCCAATCTGATCAGCTCGCAGAAGCAAGTGCAGCGGATGATCGAGGAGGCGACGACCGAGAACCAGAAGAACCAGACACGGTTGTCGTCACACGCGGACCAAAGCCCTCACCCGTAGCTTGTGAACTGACAGCGTTGCCTCGTGCTTGCTTCTCTGCCCAGCTATACCAGAATGCGAAGCCGGATGGCTGCCAAGGACACACAAATCAGCGACTTGCACACATCGTACGGATGCTCCCAGCCCACAGCCTCACGTTCTATGCATGTGCTCACGCGTCAGCGTTTCTGCTCTGGCAGATACGAGGCGCTCAACCAGAAGATCATCGAGCTGCAAGCGTTTGCCGACGCCGATATGGACACCGCCACGCTGAACGAGCTGTTCCTCAGTATCCCGAGCCATGAACGCGCTCATGCGCTGGGTGAAACCTAAGACCGTGAGAGAATACTAGACCACCTGGCCTGGCTGGGCCTATTGCTATTCATGTTTTTACACGTCCACGACCGCATCTTCCCGATCGTGCGGCAGTCGAGACGGCAGTTTGTCCTTGAAGATCTCGTCCAGCGATAGATTGGGCGACACGCGGAAGGCGCTGGGTTCGAGCATGGACAGGTTCTGCAGCAGATCGCTCATGTCGGTCTCGCTTTCCCAGTGCGCCTTCCACTCCTTGGCCAGCGCTGACCACTGTGACTTGTTCCAGACGGTAGCACGCGCCCGTAAGTCCATGCCGCACTCCATCACACTGCTCTCGAGGTCCATGCCGCCCCAGTTCAGCGTGTTCAGAGGCGCGCTGTTTGACTTGTGTTTACTGTGGTGGACCAATTGCAACGACTCCTTGCTGGGCCGCACCTTGGAGCACTCAAACAGGTTCATCTGCAGCATCGGATACAACACGTCTCTCGGCTCAGCCATGGCCGTGGCCGACGGGATAAAGTGCTTGCCCACGAACACGTCGCTCAGTGTCGGTGCCACCGGCACGAAGCTGAATAACCTCGACCCAAAGAGATGCATTAGCGGGTTGGAGTCCGATATCAGCATGAAGAACGATCGCGGGTTCTCAAATTCGCACACCGAATCGGCATCAAAGGGATACTTGCGCTCTTTGAAGGCCAGGATATCCTCCAGAAACTGAGACGCAGACTCTTCGCCCAGAGCAGCGATCCTTGCGTTGGAGGAATTGCTGCTGCTGCTGCTTCGTGCGGATGGCAAGCAAAACCAGCGCCGGAAATACTCCTTGGCGTATTTGCCGATGGTGAGCCACTGCAGTGACGGATGATTGCGTGTGACGTGCGGATCCACGACATTGTAGTTGAAGATGTAGCTCAAGAACACCAGTGGCTGGTCGTACAGACGCCACATCTTGTTGATCGTACGCTGCAGAAAACGCACATGCTCCATGGTTCGCCGGCCACATGTATTGTCTTCCCAATCCGAAATGATCTCTCCATATTGCTGGTGCATTCGGCCGAGCTGATAGAACGTGTCTGACAGCGAAAATGACGGAACCGACTGACCGCTCATGATCTTGTGCGTTTCTTTGATCGGCGCCATCAGTTCGCTCAGCGATACCACGTTCTCCCAGAACTCCTGACTCTGGATCGTGCGCAGTACTGACGCAGCTAAGGCCGTCTCGGCAAAGTCATCCATCGAGTTACCAGAGCTGTCTTTTCTTGTGGGAAGAGTGCTTATCGCTGCGCCTGAAGCAGCCAGGACCTTGGTCGCGATGATCTTGATCATGTCCTCATACTGGCGAACCGAATCAATGCATTCAATAAAGGAATACCAATTGTTCTTGTTCGGAATCACAAGTGCTGCTTCGCTATCCCCACATTCACGGCGCAGCACAGAGAGAACATGGTGGTTTGAGAACGCTTGCACCAGCTCAATCACGTTGCCCATGGTCTCCATGTATTCATCCGAGACCGTGAGGATCACACCGAGCAGCACACTGAGAAAATGCGAAAAACACGGCAGGACGGGAGTCGCATGGTGTTCGTGTGCGCCACCGCCTATCAGTGCATATCGAGCTGCTGCGTAGCTGTCCACCGTATCTGCAACGATACTGATCACTTGAATTCCTTGTTCATCCAGAGCTGCAAGGTGTATCTTGATCTTAGCAGCCAGGTCTTCGGGCGTCCATTTCTTCAGGCCCATATCAAGTAATTCCCAGGCGCTGGCTTCTCCCACCGCGTTCACCAGTGACAGCAGAACCATACTCGACTTGTGGTACTTGGATGTCCATGCATTGATGGCCAGTGTGACCCCGACTGGTTCTTCTCGCATGTGAGCAATCTGCTTATCCTGAAAGGCAGCACCGATTGATGGGAGCATTGCCAACTGAGCGGCCCAGTCGAGATTCGAATGGGCATCGCCAAACAAGCTCGCGGTTTCTCCTGTGCACATCCAGCCCCACGGAAGGCTTGCAGACAAAGTTGCTGTTGCCACCATGCGGTTCAAAGACTCTAGGTCTGCTGATTCTTGCTGATGATGGGTTGCTGGCGATGTCGCATGCTGCGAGCCACGGACGACTGCTGCTGTCTTTGACAGTCTGGACGACGAAGCTTCACGTGCTCGAACGTTCTTGGCAGAGGTGGGGGTTCGTGTGGCTCCTGCTGTCGCTGGTGGTTTGTACGCTGAGATGACGATGGATGGCTTGCCGCTATGAAAGCCATTATTGGTCGCGTGCTGTGAAACGAGGTTGTTCTCGTTGTCGGAATGCAGGATCGGGAGATTCAACGGCATAAACTCCTCTTCTCCGGTGCCATGAGCCACAGGCACTCCCGCCACCTCCGAGAGACTGTGGACTGACGCTGATGAAGCCGATCCGTCGTTGCGTCGAGCCCGCTTGTTGCTGGCCACCACGGAAGACAGAGACGGCGTGTCGTGCATCAGCAGCTCCATGTCCGACGTGGCGGACGAAGACTGGTTGTGGCGCTTGTTGAAACTCACGGCATCCTTTTGCGCGCACAGCACGCGCAGCTGCGTGACGATCTCCGGCGGGCAGTAGACGCACTTCTGCAGATGCCGGATCATGTTGCCCGAGACGCCTCGCACAGGCATCGGGTCCGCCCCATGGGCCGTGCAATAGCGGCAGAACGCGTGATGGTGGAACCGATTGCGCTTCTCTCCGCGCACAAAGTGCTCCCAGGCGGGATGGCTCGGTCGTCCAGTCTTCTTCTCCTCCAGCGACACATTGACGTTCGCAGCAGCTGAAGAGGAGCCCATGGCCCTCGTGGCCAACGCGACTGCTTCAAGCGAAGATCCAAACAGGGCGCTGCCAGTGGCGGAAGATCGATCGTCGTCTACGCCCACGCCAGCGGCGTCCGGCACCGCGTAGTTCGCGGCCGAGATGGTGTAGTCAAAGAGCGAGGCCGCCCCCGTGCCCGCGGCCGATGCGACGGCCGCGGCTTCCGGCTGCTGTGGCTGCTGCTGCTGCTCCATGGCCGTCTGGACGTCCGCGGTCTGCAGCTCTGGCGCGTCTTCGTCCGCTGTCATGCGCTAGTTCCTATTGGAGCCCCATCGTCAGTGCCGCTGGTTCAACATGGAGCCAAATGAGTTCACGTACCCACCCACCGGAGCCCGTTGCCTTTGAGCGCGCGCGTAAATACAAACTGCCCAGGCCCAATGAACGATAAAACCTCGCGTAAAAACACTTGGTGAGGTTTTTGCCTCTTTTTTCTTCGTGCTGGGCCAAACAAAAAAACCTCGCGTGTCAACGACAGTACGACCGAGCACGCTTTGTGGACCTCTGTACCTCTTCGCCACTTCACTTTGGGATCGATTGACGAGCGGTGAGCATGGCCACGACCTCCACCATCCGCGTCTCGGCGCCTGCCAAGGTGCTGCTGTTCGGCGAGCACGCCGTGGTCTACGGCTGCCCGGCCATCGCTGCGTCGCTCTCGGATCTGAGGATCACGGTCGCTGTGGTGCGTGCACGCGAGCGCTCGTGGTTGCGCAGCACAAGATGGACTGACAAAGGATCGTGCTGTCGTCCTCTTTCGTTGCTGTACAGGACCGCGTGGCGAGCACGCAGCAGGAGCCGCCCACAGTAGAGCTGGAGTTCAAGGACATTGTCTCGCATGTGGACGACGTCATCCTATGCCGCAGCTTCGCGGTGGATGCGCTGAGCAGCGTCGTGCAGGGCATGGAGGACGATCGTTTCTTTGTGCCCAAGCCCAATGACGCGATCCTTGCACGCATTGACGATTTGCTCAAGAGCGAGCACGAAGAGGACGCGGCGGCGCTGCGACCAGCCTTGTACCTGTGCTGTGCGCTGCTGCGGTCGACGCCGATTCTGCAGGGGTGAGTTCGGTTGGACGCATTCTCCCCGAATTCCTTGTGCTGACTTTGGCTTCCGCTTTGCTTGCAGCACAAACGGAGGCCTCCGTATCCACATCGCAGCCAAGAACTTCCCCATCGGCGCTGGCTTGGGGTCCTCTGCTGCGCTATGCGTGGCGCTTTCTGGCGCGCTGGTCGCCATCCGAGGCGAATCCGTGGCCATCGGCGATCGCCAGGACGCCATTAACACGTACGCTTTCTCGGCCGAAGTGATCATGCACGGCTCTCCGTCGGGCGTGGACAACACAGTGTCGACCTACGGCGGCACGCTCGTGTACCACAAGCTCCCGACGCCATCGTTCCGCAAGCTGCACAGCGACCTGGCCAAGTTCCGCTTCCTGCTCGTGAACACCAAGGTGCCGCGCTCCACCAAGGAGCAGGTCGGCAATGTGCGCAAGCTGTTCGAGGCCGATCAGGCGGCGACACAGAAGCAGTTTGACGAGATCGAAGCCATCACGCATGAGTTCGTCCAGCAGAGCGAGCTGAACACGCTGACGCACGCCACACTGGGCAAGCTCATGGAGCGCAACCACGAGATCCTCAACGCGCTCGGTGTCGGCCACGCGCAGTTGGAGCTTGTGAGCAAGATCTGCAAGAGCTACGGCGGCTTCACTAAACTCACGGGTGCTGGTGGCGGTGGCTGCGCTGTGTCTCTTCTGCCAGAAGGCATGGACGAAGTCACGATGCACAAGCTGATCGCAGAGCTGGAGTCCCAGCAGTTCCAGTGCTACTTGAGCTCCGTGGGCGGCGCTGGCGCCATCCACGAGTGACCAAGAGCGGGTCGTAAAATCCTATAGATCACTAATATTGTCTGTTGAATGGCTTTATACTGGAGCGGTCTGAGCGAATCCCTACGAGCCACTAGGCCGCTGTCTGCGCCGTGGCAGGCGGGAGAGGGATGGCCGTCCCTGGGATGACTGGCTCGATGGGGCTGGCGGTCGTCGTGGTCGAAGGAGGCGATGAGGTGTCCTTCTCGGCACTGGTGCTCTCGCCCGTGCTGCTGGGGCGGCTGCCCGTACTTGTTCGGCCAGCACTGTCGCGCGCATTGCTTGCGACCAGCGACAGTCGCTGCTTCTCGGCCTTCTCGGCCTTGTTCGCGGCCTTGACTTCGCGCACGCCACTCGCCACGTTGCTGGCGGCACCGGCGAAGCCGCCGACCACGTAGCCTCCGGCAGCTACGCCGCTGGCGAGCAAGACGCCTCCACCCGTCACAAGACCCTGGTACAACAAGAAGAAAGATGTCAGCATGATCCCTTTCATGACCGCAAGATAGGTCCACTTACAGCGACAGGAGCGGTAACAGCGCCCACCGTGGCCTTCTTGAGCCCGCCCATGAAGGTCGGAGGAGGCTTTTCGTTTGCCTTTTCATCTGCATTAGAGTTCTCGCCGCCGGTTTCGCTGTCGCTGCCCGCAGCCGACGCTTTGCTGTTCCGGCGTCTGCGTGCGGCATTCACGCCTGCCTCGCCCATCTCTTTCACGCCCATGGCCATGTTCGCGACCATGGCGCCAGCGCCCACGACCACGGCAGCCGAGCCCATGATCACACCGCCCAGCACCGACTTTCCGCCGTAGAGAAGGCCCTTCGCAGGCGCATAGACCACGCCGCCGGCTGCGCGCTTGATGCCCTTGGAGCGCTCCGGCGCGTCCGGGTCCATGGCTTCGCCAAAGCGGAAAAAGTCCTGGAAAATGCGCATGGCGCGCTCTCGGGTCATGGGTTCGGCGCCATCCTCCAGTCCTTCCTTGCCATAAATATCGTCTGCGTCAGAGCCACAAAGGCGTCAGTGACGAGCAGTGCGTATTGTGAGAACAGCCAGATAGGCATTCACGTACAGATCTCGCGCTTGTCCTTGTCCGAGAGCACGTTGTAGGCCTCGCCCACGATCTTGAAGTTCTCCTCGGCTGTGATCTTGTCATTCGGGTTCTTGTCCGGGTGGTACTTGATGGCCAACTTGCGGTAGCTGTTCAGTCACACACACACGGCCCTGTCCGTCAGTCCTGCGACACTTCTGTCCCTCCTGCTGGCGTCAAAAGCGAGCCGATTGCGGCGCTTCCAACGCTATCAGCAGCATCGACAGCCAACGCAACGTACGCAGTCTTGATCTCCTGTTCCGTGGCTGAGCGCGCCACGCCCAGGTTCTCGTAGTAATCGCTCGAGGTCAGATCCGCCATGTTGCTGATGTCCGACGCTCTCTCCCGAGAGAAAGAGGGAAAATGGGTCTGGGTCTGTGTTTGCGCTCATACTGGACGCTGATTGGCTGAAATACAATGTCCATGGCCCAAGTGATTGGCTGGCCGCAATGGGAAGACACATGTCGCAGGAATCCCAAGGTGGTATGGGTACACAGTGGTCCACACCAAGGTGTCGGTTCAACTGCCCAGGAGCTACACACGATGTCACTGCACAGAGCTCCAGCTCAGGCAGCTCTGGTACCGCTGCTGCTGCTGCTGCTGCTCACCCGGGCAGCGCACGCGGACGTCTGCACCTGTAGACAGACAGCACCAGCCAAGGTATGGGGCTCCTCTGCTGCAGGTCCCACTGGCAATGGCGTAAGCTAATGCCGGGTGGATTTTTCGTGCTAATCAATCAGAACGTGCAGCCGCTCGAGTTCTGCAACTGGTATCGCAAGCAGAGCTGCTGCCTGCCGGCCTTTGATGTGGACATCTACGAGCACTTTGCGCCGCTGATCGCGGCCGGCGACACGTGCGCCAAGTACCAGAACAAGGCCAAGTACTACCTGTCGCTCGTGTTCTGCTACGGATGCGACCCGGAGGAGCCCACGCACTTCACCACGCCCTTGAACGACGCGTTCTTCAATGCGTCCTTCAAGACGGCCAAGATCTGCTCCAGCGTGACCAAGCACATGGCGCCGGCCGCGTTCTCGGACTGTGGGCTCACGATCGCAGACGACCGAGAGAACCCGTGCAGCGGCACATCACCCATAGCTCCCGCAGCCGTCTGGTTCGACTGCGAGGACGGCCAGTACATGTGCATGGACAGCTCCAAGAACTGGTACTGCTCGGACTCTGCGTGCGGCACCGAGAACACGCCGCTGGGGTTCATGGACGCGCGCTGCAACGCCAGCGAGCACACGTGCGACGCTGCGCTCATGTTCCTCAACGACAACCGAGGCGCCAAGCCGCCCAACTACAACGACTACCCGGTCGAGATCGTCGATGAGGTGCAATGCCTGGAGACCTACGGCAATGCGTCCAGATGCAAATGCCTGCGCAATCCGTCCGGCGCGTCAAAGTCCATCGATATGATGTCGATTGGGTCGCTGGCGATTGTGCTGACGGGAATGATTGCGCTTGTCTCATGAGATCTGATTTGGGTGGCATCATCAGCCTTGATTGGGCCCATTCCTGCATGATTTGAATTTACGCCATGGTCAGCAGCATGACGTAAGAAGGCAGAGGTACCAGTAGTGATGGCGTACTTAAGAAGGGCTTATAGATAGAGAAAAACTACTCACGACGAAGGATGGCGGCTGTTCGCTCCTAGGCGCGCAGCGAGCCATTGCGCTCCTTATCCTTCAAGACTGTCTCTGTCCGCACTTCCATCGTCTCGTACTCTTCGGTCTCGTTCTTCTTGTACGACGCCTTGGTAGTGCCATACTTGGCAAAGTACGTGCCCTCCATCACGGCCACGAACTCGGGCCAGAGACCCAGGTGGCTCATCATGATCTTAGCCGCGGCCGTGAGCGGCACTGACAGCATCATGCCCACGATGCCCCAGAGCAGGCCCCAGGCCGAGAGCGAGAGGATCACGACCACCGGGTCCATCTCGAGCTTGCGGCCGAACACCTTGGGCTCGATGAAGTTGCCAATGAACATGTGGAAGCACATGGGCAGGAACATGGCCAGGAACTTCTCCATCGGGCTCATAATGTCTGACGGCGTGATGGCGATGATGCAGATGGGCAGCACGGACGCGATCATGGCGCCGACGTTCGGGATCCAGTTGAGGATGAAGGTGAGGATGCCCCAGACGATGGCCAGCCCCACGTTGAGCGCCACGTACACGATGGTCACGAGCAGCGCCACGAAGAGCGAGAGGAAGCACTTGAGCGTCACGAACCGCTGGATGTCGTGGTCGATCTTGGACCAGACCCCGCCGGCGTCGCTGGCGCGCGTGCGCGTGCAGAGGAAGTAGGTGAGGTAGATGACCGTGACGAACATGACCGAGAACAGGTCCATGGTCTCCGTGATCACGATGCGCGCCAGCTTGTCCACGTTGTCGTGCAGGGTCGTGGTGATGTTCATGGGCAGCCCGATCTGGTTTAGCACGCGCTCGAGCCCTTCCACAAAGTGCGTGTAGCCGACCTGGTAGGCGCTCACGTCCAGCGCATGCACCGAGAGCACGGTGATGTAGCCCAGCAGGCTGAAGAAGATGCACACGACGCTCACGGCCAGCAGCGACGCGAACGCGCGCGAGCAGCCGCGGGATTTGCGGCGCGCGTGGCGGCCGCGGCGCGTGCAGATGCAGAGGAAGTACTTGGGCGAGACGTCGATCACTTCGACCAGCGGGTCCACGAGGTACCTGGCGCCACAGACACAAGAGCTCGAGTGAGCATGAGAGAGCGTGGGGCCACTGGGGACGCAGAGACTCACATGAGGAAGATGGCCAGGAAGAACGGGATCAGCACGGCCTGGAACCATGAGAGCAGGTAGCACGTCGCAGCGACTCTAGAGAGAGAGAGACATCATAAATCAGGTAAGCTCGCTCGTCACTTGAAGCACCGCGTGATGGATGATGGGACGCACCCCGTGGCCAGCACGGCGCCCTTGACCTCGAGCGCCAGCTGTCGCAGTGTACGCTCCGCGTTGGAGAAGATGCCGTGGTACGGCTCGTGCTGCTGCGGCGGCTCGATGATCGTGCTTCCGCCGCTGCTGAGCGTGCGCGTGGAGCCGCTGCCGTTGCTGGAGAGGCTGCTGCGGCCGTAGAAGTCATCATCCTGCGGGTCGTCGCTCGAGTGCTGCACATTGGCCGTGCTGCGTCTGGGCGGCGGTGTGGGCGGCATGTCGATGTCCAGCGACGAGTACGTCACCTCGTTCTTGCCGACCAACTTCATGGCGCGCGCTCTCTGTTCTGCTTTCCTGCGGGCGGCCGCGGCGGGTGTGTATACTGATGAGGTCGGGCCACGTATAGTATGTGTGTGTGACGTAGGACAGTTACAAATCGTGGTCCTAAACTAAAAAGACCCTGGTGTTTCACCATGGCTCTTATACAGGGATGGGGGGATTGGGGGAGCGAGGTCGTGCGAAGGTCGCCCGAGCTCAGCCGCAAACGCTGTGCGCTTGGACCCCCAGAAACCAGTGGAAGAACGCGAAGAGAGAGATGTCGGCGCTATCTCCCGTCGCTCGCGCGCTGCTGCGCCACCCGGTGGGTCGCGTGCAGGGCAATGGCATCACGGCCACGGTCTTCGGCTGCACGGGCACGCTCGGCCGCTACGTGTGCGCGGAACTAGGTGCGCAAACCGGCCGGGGCGCCACAGCCACATGCACAACCGCGACTGACGACTGATTGACTGACTGCATGTAAAGGACGCAAGGGAAACCAGTTTATCGCGCCGTACCGTGGCGATGACATGGAGGCCCGCCACCTGAAGGTCATGGGCGACCTGGGCAACGTCGGCATCATGCCGTTCAGCCCACGCGACCGCGACTCGATCCGCGAGGCCGTGGAGGGCTCGGACGTGGTGATCAACCTCATCGGCAAGCACTACCAGACCAAGCACATGCTGCCCTGGTGGATCAACTACACGTACGACGACGTGCACGTGGACGTGGCCCGCGAGATCGCCGAGATCTCGGCCGAGGCCGGCGTGAAGCGCCTGATCCACGTGTCGTCCATCCTGGCCAAGCCCAACTCGCCGTCCATGTGGGCCGCGTCCAAGTACCGCGGCGAGCTGGCCGTGCGCAAGGCCTTCCCGGGCGCCAACATCGTGCGTCCGGCCACGATGTTCGGCCCCGAGGACCGCCTCACGACCTGGCAGGCCGAGCGCCTGAACCAGGGCGCCGTGCCGCTCGTGGACAACGGCGAGGCCGTGCTGCAGCCCGTGTTCGTGAACGACGTGGCGCTCGGCATTTACGCCATCAGCCAAGACGAGACCATCGAGGGCAAGACCTTTGAGTTCGTGGGCGACGAGGAGTACACGCACAAGGAGATCGCCGACTTTGTGTTCGACACGACCAAGCAGAAGCCGTCGCTGATCAACCTGCCGCTGCCCATTGCGCAGAAGATCGGCGAGTTCTGCGAGTTCTTCCCGGACCCGAAGTTCACGGCCGACATGGCCGTGCAGCTGTCGCTGGACCAAGTCAAGACCTCGGACCTGCCCGGCCTGCGCGAGCTGGACGTGGAGCCCTCGAAGCTCGAGAAGGAGGCCCCGGCCTGGATGATCAAGTACAACCCGGGCGGCCACTTCCAGGAAGTGTCGTCCGGCTTCCAGTAAGCGATTGCGAGCGGAACGATCGAATCGACCTCAGCACTGGGGAGCCCACCCCCGACGTACATATAAACAGAGGCCGAATACCTCAATGAGCAGCCGCATCGTGTCATTATGTTCCTGAGCTCCTGGGCCATTACGGTATCATCATGCCTTTTTGGACCGGCGGAACTGCATTATCGACTCGGTTAAAGTCGCGACTTGAAACAATGAGTCGACTAAGAAGATTGGGCTAAGACAGATCCCTACGATTGGCTGATAATGTCAGATATATCATTTTCAACCAATGAGAAGCCTGCATTGCGCAAACAAAGTGGAGCTTGCTGCAACGGCCATGCGACATACACTCTCTCTTAAGCCAACATGCTTCGCTTGGCTGCCAGGCGCGTGGCCCCGTTCAGCTCCTCTGCGGCTGCTCTCAAGGCGCTTGCGCTGCCATCCTCGTGCTCCTCAACAGCTGTGGCCCATGGGGCTCTGCTACGCGCTTTCTCGTCCGCACCGCTGCAGTTCGACACGCACAAAGTGGTCACGAGTCTGCGCGACAAAGGTCTGGGCCAGCTCCAGCGATGCTGCGGCTGGGCTTATGCTGACGGCGCTTTCTCTATGTCTGCAGGCTTCTCCACGGAGCAGTCCGAGGCCATTCTGGAGGTCATGAAGTTCTCCATGGAAGAGTCGCTGGACGCCCAAGCTCGCATTGTACGCGTCGTCCATCTATGTAATCGGCATTACCACCATTGTGGTCGTCAGCCTCACTCATTACTACGCTTTGTGCTGTAGCTGGCGACCAAAGCCGAGCACGTGGAGCTCAAGGCCGAGCTCTCGGAGCGCGTGTTCAACTCGACACTTAAGTTCGGTGCGTTCCGGAGTCTGTCTGTAGACTGGCGTTCTCGGCCGTGCGTGATCACTGGCATTGCTGTCTGCAGATATCGCGCAGCGACACATGCGCGAGCTGCTGGAGCGGGACTTCAACAACCTCAAGCAGGACATCCGCATGCTGGAGAAGCTGGACTTTGACAAGATCCGCATGGAGATCCAGGACCTCGAGAAGAAAGTGAGTCCTTGTGTGTATGCACTGATGGTCTAGATGGCTCAATGGCTCAACGGACGTCGCTGCTGTAGTTTTTATTGCAAAAGCAGTCGGAGGACGAGACGCTGAACGAGCTGCGGCTGTCCATGGAAAAGGTCGAGAAGCGGATGCTGCAGTACGGCATGGGTTTCGTTGGTACGATCGTGGCCGTCGGAGCCGCGCTCATGCGTCTGATCATGTAAGACACACACTCGCGCAGCGCTCTCCACCGGATCTTCAGCTTCACGTTGCGGCAGCTTGCGAGTGGGAACAAACGCCGACCGTTCAATGGATACTATTTTCAAAGCAGACTCTTTGCCTTTGGTCATATTTGATCAGCATGCTCCGCTCAATGCTATTTATTAGCTGCAGTACTAATGCCAGTGTTGCTGTTGTCAATCCCGCGTGCTCCTTCCTGTACACGCTGGCTACATGAACGGATTCGAGTTTCTGGCGAGCTTTTCTTGCTGCTGCACGCGAGACGTGGAGCTGGCCAATTGTGATGCGCTGCCGAGGATGCTGCCCAGTACACCTCCACCGCCGCTGCTGCCGGTGCGTCCGGCATTAGTAGACGGAGCAGGTCGTCTTTCCTGGCGGGGTCCCGAAGAGGAGGACGAGCGAGGTGGTGGCGCTCGGTGCTGCTGATCACCACTTCGTCTGGCCACAGGGTCGAAGCGGTCACTTCGAGGCGGTCGCGGCCTTGGCGATGGATTCGTATGTCCACTGTTGCTGCCTGCAGTGGGGGACCGGCCCTGGCGTTTATCGTGCTTGTAGCGATCCATGATGGCGTCAATATGGCCCTGACGCGCAGACGGCGAAGGTGCTGTCGGCTCATTTTCCATGCAGAACTCCTTGGCCGAGATGGATCTGGGAGGTGGTGGAGCAGTCGATGACGAGCGCTGAGGGTGGGAACTGGTGGAACTGGGGCGATCGTCCCGACGTCGGTACGGATCTGATGACCGGGAGCTGTCTCGAGAGTAAGAACGATCATGGCGATCGTTTGAGTCGTCTCGGCGCGAGTGACTCGAGTCCCGCGAGTTGGGTCGAACGCTTTTGTAGCCACCACTTGAAGCTTGGTCGTCCGCTCGTCTCTTGTGGCCGCTAGCTGCACTGTCACGGGGCCGAGCAGACGCAGCAGCAGCTCCAGGCGATCTACCATCTCTCGACAATGGAGACACGTTGGCCGGCATGAATGTATCGTGCTCCGGAGATACTTCGGCTTCGACTTTCTGATCCGTCGCTGGTTCAATAGGCTTCTCGATCTTTGTGTTCTTTTCGGTATCAACTTGCATTGCGGAAGACGACGACGCTTCTTCAGATGTCATCTCGGCCTTTGATATCCTATCCGCGGCTGCTGCCTTCCCTTTTTCCTGTTTCGCTTCTTTGCTTGTATCTTCTGTATCGGCGCTCGCACTAGCGGCAGCCGTCTTCCGACTCGCCTTTTCATGCATTTCTTTGTAATGCGCCTGCAAATGCGCCGAGCGGTTGTCCGTGTCAATCGACCGAGCGACTTCCGCAAACTTGCGTCCTCGCGTCGAGATGATGAGCTTTCGCTCCTGCGCGCTCTGCACAAGCGCAGCCCACGTCTCGTCACGCACCAGCGTGTCCACGTTGCCCACGACAAATAGGCAGAAGCGGGCTCGCGTGATGGCGACGTTCAGACGCCGAATGTCCTTCAGGAAACCAATGCCACCGCGTCTAGAGGAACGCACACAGGAAAAGATGATGACGTCCTTCTCTCGGCCCTGGAAGCCATCGACTGTGTTCACTTCCACCGACACGGTTGACGGGATCGACGATCGAGTGACTTCGCGCCGAATGACGTTCACCTGCTCCTTGTACGGAGACACGAAACCCACGCTCCAGCGGTTCAGTCGCACGTCCGAGACCGTCTGAAACATTTGCTGGCAGAGCTCAACGGAGAATGCGGCCTCGGTGCGGTTGAATTTGGATCCGTTCATGTCCTCTTCCTGGGAGTCCACGTCATAGACCATGAACGGCTGGAAGCAGGTGTGCTTGTACACACCTGGACACACGCGCGAGACCCGCTCCATGACACTCGGGCCGTCTGTGAGCAGCCCACCATAGAACCGTTTGGAGGGAAAGTCACGCAGGAATGGGTGCATTCGATATTGCACGCGAAGCACAGACGGAGCCACACCACTCGCTGCGATCCGCTCGAACAGTGAGCGATCGTACCTGGCGTTCGCAGCGACCACGCTTTTCACAGTCGCGGGAAGCTGTTTCGGATCGCCCACAAGCACCACTCTGGCCACTCGTTCTCGGATCGGCACGAGCGTACTGAGCTCGACAGCCTGCGCAGCTTCGTCAATAATGAGCGCGTCAAAGCCGCGCTGCAGCTCCGAAAATTGGCCGCTGCCGGCCTTGGACAGCGTGCAGGCAATAATGCTCGCTCTTGTCAAGATGGCAGTCGTCATCTTGGACCGAAGGGCAAACACTTCGTCTCGCAGGCGTCGTACTTTGCCCGAACACTGCGTAAGCTGCGCGTGCATCTTGGCGAGTCCTTTGCGGTCGCCCTTCTGCCCCTCGCCGTCCTTGGCCTTTTGATGAAATTCACGAATGGCGTTTCGCAGTGTCTGCTGCGTGTCCTGCAAAGCGCGCAACTCGATGGTCTTCGGGTGAATCTCCAGCTCGCTCTTGAGAATGTTCGGGAGACTGATCGCCTTGACCGAATCCGGTGCATCGATGCCAGGATTTCCCAATCGAACGATCGAGAGCCATTCATCGCTGATCGATTCTGTGTGGACACTGGGAGCGCGCACTTTTGTGACCTGCCCTTGGCTGTTCATGAGCCCGTCCGTGACGATTCGCAGCACGAGCTCGTCCACAGCGCCATTGGAGGGAGCACAGAGCAGAATATTGTTGGCCTTCCCAGTGGATCGGGCGGGTAAGCTCACCGTGCTTACTCGCGGCTTCACGACCGTCACTGAGGACGATGGCCCTCTTGAAGACAGCTTTTGCTCCAAACGACTTCGCACCGAAGTCGTGTTCTTGAGCGATTGAATCGTGGTCGGCTTTCCTTCGCCCGCGGATTCGGTTCGACGGAGGATACTGCCGAGGGCCGACGTGACTCCACTGAGTGAGAATGTTGGAGTCGGTGGACGAGATGAGACCACAGTGCTGCTGCCAGATTCTGCTCTTGATGAGGGAGAAGGACCTATGCTGGATGGAGCTCGGACGCTGACGCCCTTCGCTTTAAAGTTAGACGACAGCATCAGTGTTGACATTGGTGGCCTTAACGCCAGCAGACCGCTCAGCAAACCCATGATCGTCTTGGTCTTGCCGGTACCTGGCGGTCCTTGGAGTAGATTCACACCCACGCTGTAGTTGTTGAGCACACTGTGGATGGACTGCAGTTGCGACTGGTTGTATTGCGCTCTGATTGCACTCCATAATTCGGGATTCAAGAACCGAGGCTCTCGCTCCAGCGCATCCTTCTCGTTCATCAGCGCTGTCCACTTCTCCTTGAGCTTGAGCGATCGCTCTTGGATCACTGCATTGCTGTGTTTTCGGAGCTTGTTCACAGCTTTGCCAATGCTGGTAGACTACAATATCAACATATCACGTCACAGTAAACAACGAGTCCATTCGCAAC
Source organism: Elongisporangium undulatum (assembly GCA_023334555.1). Lineage (NCBI taxonomy): Eukaryota > Oomycota > Peronosporomycetes > Pythiales > Pythiaceae > Elongisporangium > Elongisporangium undulatum. The sequence continues at coordinate 29,616 of JAADVF010000255.1, forward strand.
AACGCGCAATCAGTGTACAACTTACTCGCAGGTCCATCAGAGTCACGTCCATTTTGTCCAGTCGCTTCAAAAGCTTCATGATTTTGCTTTCAGCGTCAGCCGAATTGTGCTTGCGCAGGTCGTCCAGTACAGTGGTCATCAGAAGAAGCTCCGTCTGCGTAGATTTGTACACGTTCGGAGTCAAAATGGTCGTTCGCAGGTGCTCTGGAAGCATATCCACGGAGCGCAAGGATATATATTCACGCGCAGAGGTGACCAGATTGCACAGGCAATGCACCTTCCATTCTGAATCCGCAATTGCACTTTCCGCTAGTGTTTCCATCGCGAACGATTCGACTTCGCTAGTCGCCGTTTCCAGCTCGCCATCGTTGAGGAACAACACCTTGACAGTCTCGTCTTCCTCGGTCTTATCCTTTGGTTTGGATCCAGTGGATCTTCGCTTGCCCTTTTCCGCCTCGCTGATCAAGATCACGCCCAGAAACTCACGCTTGCCCATGAAATCAGACGTTTGCTGGCGAGCCTCCGTGGCGACTCGGAACAAGACCACATCACCATTGCGGAAAGCCTTATCCGCCGTATTGCCGAATTTCCCACGTCGTTCATTCTGGAACTTAAAGCTGTTTGTAGAAGTTTCGCCGACTTGAGTGATCGTGAAGTTGAGACAGCGCATGCCTTCCCGCGGCTTTTCCGATTCGTATCGCAGCACATGGGGACTTTTCCCACCTCCAAAATAGCATTTGCGGAGTGCTTCTTGAACTTCATTGTTGCATTCTTCCAGCAGTAGAGGCAGATACGCATTGATGTACTCGGTACTTTTGGTGAAGGTTAGTCCCGGTGGCGAGAGAGTGCGATCGCTTCGTTCATTTTCGAAATCCCGCGTAAGCAGCAACGGCATACAAAGCTGCAGCAATTGACGGAAGAATGGCTTCAGAGAGCACTCTGGAATCGGTTTTTGCGTGCTCTTGATCCGATAGAAAAGCGCTGCGTAGTTCAAGCTATCGTCTTCATCTTCTTCTTCCTTTTCAGCGACCGCCACTTCTTGATTAGGTGTCTTGCTCAGAGCGCGGGAACTCTCGCCACGGTAAATTGGCGGACGCGTTTGAGCCATTCCATCAAGTACCTTAGACATACTGAACGCTTCTTTTACCTTGGCCTCTTTACCAGCGGACGAGGACTCACTGCTTCTGGATGCAGTTATAGGTCCATCATCGTAAAAGCTGTGATTTTGCTTCCACGTGGCACTGTCGAGATTTGTCTCTGCGATTCCTGTCAGATCAATTGCCATTTGGGCTTGCGCTTTTGCTGCCGCCTTGGCACTCATGGGTCGGTTCGTCTGAATCACCGCTTTAGAGCCCATGGGTCTGGTAGCTGCAGCTCCCTTAGCGACCTTCTTTGTCGACTTCCACTCATTTTCTTCGTATTGCGGAGTCGATGTCACTGTTAATGATTTTGAGCCACTTTTTGAAGCTTTCCATTCGCTTCGTCGTGTTTCTGAAATCGATTTACCCGCAACGGCAGATTGAGGTTCGAAATAAGTCAACCGATTAGCAAAATAACGCGAGCCTCTGTCGATTTGCCGGAATTTTTTGGTCATTCGCTTGAAATCGGTGGACTTCTTCGATTCAATAAGCCCAGCAACGCTGTGGATACTGTCCACTAACGCAAGTGTTCGATCATCTAGAGGTGTTTGCGCTTGAAGCATCGCTTCCAGCATGATCATAAGCAGTTCTGACGCTCGTGGCTTCTCGGCCACCGACCGATTTCCAATACACTCGACCAGCGGAGCAATTAAACCCACATTGCGCTTGCTGGCGGCGTTGCTGTCATCCATACTGGTCCAAAAATTCCAAAATGCGACACCAAAATCCAAGCATCGAGTCGAGGTGGGTTCATCAACACTCACGCTCGCTGCCTTGGTTTTGTCGTACAAGTTCGTGAGAATCGCAACCAAGAAATCGCTGATCAAGTTCGGGAGCTTTTGCAGATTGGCCGACGCGGATAACCCGCTTTTCGAGAGTTTTTGGGATGCAGCCGCACTGCGAGCCGAACCATCCAGAACCTTGACGATGTTTGCTTTCAGCATTTCAAACACTTTGACCCACATGAAGATCACTTTCTTCACGGTCGGGAGACTGACAGGCAGCGCGAAGCCATAGACTCTCAGGCTTTGCAGCAGCGATAGCACACCTCTCAGAAATGCTTCTGTGTTTCGGTGCACGTGAATTATCAGAGACTCGAGCAGTGTTGGAGCCTTGGCGGTCGAGTTTTTACTTGCGGATGCATTGATAAGTAATCTAAACAAACCAAAGCACAAGAGGCGTGAATAGTCATGAGACAGTGTTTGCCACAATAGCAACACAAGCCGCATACCGTTTGATCAGCTGATCAATGATGCTGTTCGGACTGATCAGGCACAGCGTGACATGCTGAGCCACGACTGGAATCACCAACGGATTCGTCAAGCCTTTCACGAGTACTTCATCCGAAATCCGCTGCAGGTAATTGTACACGTGCACCTCATAGTTTGTGAGCACATCCTTAAAGGTCAGCAAATCATTACTCGGTGAGCCCTGAGAAACGATCAGATTTTGCAACTCCGCAATACCGCCAAGCGATTCGAACAAAGAGCCATGTACAGTGACTGGGATCGTCGAGATCGTTTTCCAAGCACATAGTTTTTCAAGTAAAATCGTGATGATGGGCTTTGCCTTTGTGATCTCGTTCATCGTTTTCTTGTTGCTCGATCCGGTGTCCAGGATGCAAGTGAACACTACGTCTCGTGCTAATTGGAGGTGCTTGCTGAGCACAGTTGAGCATGTGATCGCAGCGTGATCAACCAACGCCGGGACGTTGGAAGGATTGACCATGACGTCAAACAAATGGTTCATCCAGATATCGCCGAGCTCCTTGTCTTGGCCGACACCACAAGGCCACCAAAACGCGCTGTCCGAAACGGAATAGTCGAATAAATAGGAGTCGGGTAGCGCACCATCGTCTGCTCGAGCATTTTCAGATCCAGAAGCACTGGACGAACCACTAAGAAGACGAGGCTCGTAGCAATCGCAAATGATCGTCAGCACGGCTCTGGATGTTGCTACTGAGATAATCACATCATTAAAGTGCGGTGGGCAATTCTTCTTATCCAGCAAGAATGAAATAAGTTTTTGTCGCGACTTGAGATACAAATCCAGCTTTTCTCCTTCAGACTAGAAGTGGCACGACCGTCAGGTCATCTCATTCTATTGGATCATCATGGCATTTTCCAGTAGATAAAGACTTACCTTTGAACTAGACATGTGGAGAGGACGCATAGAGGCCAGCAATGCTGGGAGCAGTTCAATCAATTGTTTGGTAACGAATACTCGCCACGCAGGAAGCTTGCAATGCTGCATGACCATCTCGAGCACAGACTTGGATTTGTGCTGAGAGTGTCTCCAGAAACGGTGTCCAAGACATCGAAGCAACACGCCATAACACTTGCAAATCTAGATACCATGTATGGACGATACTGAAAACCTCGTGCTTTGCCCTCTGTTCCACTGTCAAACTTACCACAAAGGTGATTTGCTGATTGGTTGTCGCTGGATCCGCTTCATTCAAATAGTTGAACACAAGATCGGGCAGATTGTCGAACGATTCGAGCATAGCCTCTAAGCTAGTTTCGTTCATTTGCTACAGTACAACAACGATATCAGTGAATACTCAAACACGGTGCGCTTGACTTTAAAATCATGTCCTACCTGCATGACCGTATCTAGAGCTGCCCACAGGATTTGGTTCATCGGCGTCTTGACACAGTTCGTTGGCTCCAGAAACTGCAGCATCCAAGGGTTAATTGTCACGTGAATATAAACGACAAGCCTTCATATCCCAGCAACGCACCGTGGATAAATCTTCAGTGGAAGGCAGATCAAGCGACATGACCGGCACATTGAACGAGCTGCTCTCCAGGATGTACATCCACTCATCCAATACGCCCAGAAACAGCTTTTTCTCTAGGCTCTCGTCTGACAAGTCGATCTGGCCGCTTTTGTGGAGAATCGAAGTCGCCCACGCTCTAAAAAGCCACACACAGCACTGCTTGTAAGAGGCTACAGAGGTCCTACGTTCTCTCATCAGGTCTAGCGTACCTTATCCCGGAGTCGGGGGACACGAGAAAATGGTACATGCCAGCGCAATTTCGCAGCATCTCGACATCCACACTGTTCTTCTCTTGCTCTGGCGCAGACGATAACCACTGCAACAGAATGAATGCGTCAATCACTGAGAGAGAAGCGCATGGACCTCCTGTTCCGCTTGCCTCACCTTGGAGATGAGATGCACGACACGAAAGTCCGACAGCAAGCGTCGCGTGCTCAGCACTTCATACAGTGTCGTGGTCACCATCGCTGCTCTCATCTGGTCGTTCACACGCGCTGGCGGTGGGGCAATCAACCCATTGGCGGTCACACCGCTGTTCGCAGACGGCAGAAGAACGCGGTGGATGCGGTCGGCGTCCAGTTGCGCCATCTTGAAGAAGAACGCCTTGATGGAGTTGGGCGTAAACTCGTCTTCGAGCTCCACGCGAACGCTCGGCAGCGACGCGTGGTAGATATCCACACTGCTCCGTCATCCACGCATTAGGCTCCAAAGACCACAGGAACAAGCGATTGCTACAGGCATGGACTCACCATTTCGTGCATGTGGCCAATTGCTGGGCCATTTTGTCGTAGAACACGCGCACGCTTTCCGTGGCCGGATACAGCTCCAGGATGCGCAGCATGAAGACCATGAGCGACGGGTTCGTGCACCACCAGTGGCCGCCGAAGGAGCCCATGAGGAACTGACCCACGCGGCCATAGAGCTTCTTCTTCTCCGCGAGCACATGCGCGTCCAGCGGCATGTCGCTCAGCTGCAGCACGGCCTCCTCCAGCGACCGCGCGGTCTCGGCCATCGCCATCGCCATCGGAGCTCTTGGCGCCCAATTGAAGACGCCGTTTTACGGCAGTACCGTGAGTGATCATTTCAGCCAATCAAGAGTTAGACAACGAATGACCTGCCGGCCGCCCATTATTGCGGTGTGCTACAGTAGCAATGTGCATCATGGAAGAGAGAATGCTGTCCGTTGTGTGTCGGCAGCTCTTTAGCTTACGGTAGAACTCATCGAGTCTGGCAGCATGTCCTCTGAGGAATGGCCGAAAGTCCATACAAACGCCCAAATGACACCAGGCACACTTGAACGAGCCAGTGGCGAAGTAGAACAAGCAGTACAGTGACATATTGATGAATGTGAAACTCCACTCGAGGGTGTTCAGCCATCTACATCAAGGCACACGTCGACTTATCGATGCTGGACGGCTCGATCATGTCAGCTCGAGTTTCTGTCGCCGCCGTCGACTGCGTAGTGTCGTCAAAAGCGGCGGTACGCGTTCGCACTCCCTTCCACGCCCCGTGAACGCGACAGTGGCGCAACAGGACGTCCCAATTCGGGTCGGTCTCAAGCACGAATGGGTTTCCGACCACAATGAGTAGCGACTGCGCACGAGTAATGGCCACGTTGAACCGCTTTGGGTTGGCGACGAAGCCGAGGTTAAACTTGGCGTCTTCGTCGAAAAAGTCGCGCGAACTGCGCACGGTCGACATGATGATGACCGGGAGCTCAGCGCCCTGGAATTGCTCGACGGATCCCACACGCACGCCCTCAATGCCGGAAGCTCGAAGTACCTCGTGGAGCTTCTTGCGCTGCTGCGCATATGGCGTGATGATGCCAATATCACTGGGCTGGACACGTCGCGCGACACCAGCAGCACTATTGAGCAGCAAGTCCACATACGCGTGGACAAGCACAATCTCCTGGGGGTTGAACCACGACGGAGATCTCGGATCTTGGGTGTCGTGGCCTTGGACACCGTGGAACAGAAGTGGCACGCCTTGTTTGGGCAGAATCTCCCAGTTCTCGAACGTCCGAGAGATCGCAGGCGGGGCGCAGGAGACTAATTTCTCTTCGTAGAAAAGCGTGTTGGGCACCGTAAGCAGCACTGGATGCGCTCGGTA
>JAADVF010000256.1:0-35605 GCA_023334555.1 Elongisporangium undulatum
CACAAACAGCACGAGTCTGGCAAGCCAAGACACATCACGCACATTCGTCGTAGAAGCCGTAGATGCGGTTGATAGAGGCGCATTCGTGGTTGCCACGCAGGATGAAGAAGTTCTCCGGGTACTTGATCTTATAGGCCAGCAACAGGCAAATGGTCTCAAGACTCTGCTTGCCACGGTCCACGTAGTCACTGATAGGGATGCACATTACAAGGTCAGCCAGGGCTCGATCTCTCGGAAAGGCCCAACCGACACATAGACAAGCTCACCCCAGGAACAGGTAGTTCGCGTCGGGCGGGAAGCCGCCGTACTCAAACAGCCGCAGCAAGTCGTAGTACTGGCCGTGAATATCGCCTACACAATGAATCAGATCTGTTAGCGTCGGCCTTTTCGCATCTTACCATGCCCAAGCTTCAAGTATTTACCGCAGATCTTGATCGGCGCCTCCAGTTCGACCAGGATCGGCTGGCCCAGGAACACCTCGCGCGCGTGCAGACACAGACCGCGGATCTCGGTCTCCGCCAGGTTCACCTGCTTGCCGGGGCGCGCACCGCGCACGCTTAGCAGCTTCTCGATGATGCCATCGACGTCGATCGGGTCCAGGGACGCGGCCATCGGCTCTTTTTCTTCCGCGGCAACTCGCTTTGTGCTGCCGCCTGGCTACCTTCGCGCAGCGGTTACGGACCGCGGTCGGACCGGTTAATCATTGTGGAGGAATGCGTGCAGAACGTTATCTTGGAGACGAGCCGCTGGATCTTGGCAGATAAGTGTTAGAAAATATCAACTGGCCAGTGACATACAGAACGCAAGTAACAAGAAGGCATGGGTTCGCTCTTCTGATCGCTCGAATAACTGGGAGAGAGAGAGAGAGAACGAACGCTTCGCCACTGCCGCCGCTATTATACATGCCGCTCCTATCGCGCTGTCTGTCTCTGCTTCACATCTTGTTGCCAAGCGTGTGTTCGCGTAAATGCGCATGGCCGATGGCTCGTCTTTGTGTCTTGACAGCCGGACTTCCGGTTGTGATCATGCCGCAGACTGGTATAAACAAGTCAGAGTGGGGTGTATATCCGGCTATACGTATACTTATCTGCCCAAGTTTCCCCTCGAGGCTCATTTCACCGATTGCGGGGCCATGGCCAACGCCATGCACTTCCTCAAGCCCTCGGGCTCGGGCTCGACCTCCGCGTCGCCTATGGGCGGCATGCCCTTCGCCAACGTGTTGCGCAGTCGGCGTAAGCAGAGCGCAGAGCCAAAGGCGATGGCTGACGCGGCCCAGGAAGTGTCGTTCTTGCGCAACAATGCGCAGGCGGCGCGTGGCAACGACATGGGTCCTCCGCCTGCGTTCGTGGGCGCGGCAGGCACGACGCTCATGCACACCATCTCCACATCTTCGTCCCGGGGCGGAACCGTGACCGACTCCATCGTAGAGCTGGACACGGTCACCAAGGTACGCATGACACATGATCAGCATTCGATCGTTGCATTGCGCTGACGTGCGCCGATGTGTTCTATTCTAGCAAGCACCACCGCATGTTGCACTGCGCTATGGCGACATCATTCGCCTGTACGCACGCAGCAAGTTCGTGGGGCCTCCGGACACCGGCGGCTACGTCGGCACGTACGAGATCGGCAAGCGCTTCCGTCCTGGCAAGCCCACGAAGAAGGAAGGCGAGCTGGCGTGCATCCCTCCCATCGACAGCGATGGCGGTCTGGTCTATCGTCCGTCGATGTTCCGCGTCATGTCGACCAGCGGACTCAGTGTGGGCATGTCCGTGACCTACGGCGACGTCGTGGTGCTCGTGGACGAGCGTGGCCAAGTGTGGAACAACAAGATCGGAGTGGGGCCAACGACCAAGAACGGGTACTTTGGCCCTCGCGACCAGAACACGCCGGGCGAGATGTTCCTGTCCTTCTACCAGCTGCAAGACGACGAGAGCGAGAGCAGCTCCGAGTCGTCGGACGATGAGGAAAGCTTCCTGTCGTTCAGCAACATCGCCAAGACCACTAAGACTATGGCGGAAACGACCTTCGGCAAGACCACTCAAGCAGACCTGCATCTCGCCTCGGCCGCCATGCGCACCATGGGCAAGGTCGTCTACTATGGAGACCGCAATGTGATCATTGATGTGGCCGACTCGAACCGCATCCGCTCCAAGTTCAATCGCGTGATCACGCACTACCGCAAAAACGACGAAGCAGTCGTTCAGGGCGGATACCTGCGATGTGATGGACGCGGCAAGACGATTCTGTTCGAGATGCACGGAGCCCCACTCGCCACCATCATGTCTGTCGACGTAGTGGATCAAGCAGTCGCCACGATCAACGGGAAGTCGTCGGCAAGCACCGTGCGCTCAACCCAACGAAACATTCGAGTTGGTGAGCCAATTGAAGTGCAAGACCTGCGCCGATCTAGTGTGGTTACTTTTCAATTCACGGACGGAGGCAGCGCCAAAATTGCCAGACGCCGATTGATTGAAGCTCAGGAGCAGCCATTTTTTCGACTTGTGGAAGGCGGAGACCGACCCATGCGTCTGCGCGTGCAGGCAAAGAAATCTCAACGCCGACGTGCCAGACTGAGGGGTACGTTTCGGCGTACGTACCGGGAGCTTGGTAAAGTGTGCGCGTTCGTGGTCGTGGCGTATTCCAGTGCAACCTACTTGTCCTCGCAAGTCTTTGGCTCTGTGGTGTTGCTTCCTGCGCTCGTGATCGGTGTCGCCGCTGCCATCGTCCTCTTCTTTGTGGAGTTTTTCTTCCCTGGGAAAATCATCGGCTCACGAAGCGTCAGCGAGTACGAGTTGGCGCACAGTGACTGGCAACTTACTATTCTCGCCATCGAGGCTTCTGAAACGGAACGCGTCGTAAAAACGATGGATGATGGTTCGTTCGTAAAGGAGCACACGGTTGTACCCAAAAGCTTTCTCGTTGCTGAGAACGGAGACGCTACGAAGGCTGCGGAACGATATGAAACGACTCTCGCTTGGAGAAAGGAAGTCCGAGCTGACGGAATTCTTCAAGAACCTCAGCTTCACTACAGTACCATTAAAACGTACGCGGACTCACGTTGGCTCCAGTCTCCTTGCTTTAAACTCTAACTGATTGTGTTTTCCGTAGGCACTATACTCAATATCTGCACAAGCGAGACAAGCTTGGTCATCCAGTTTACTTCGAAAAGATTGGAGCCATCAACATGAAGCAACTACAGAAAGAAGGTACGTCACTCTGCTGGAGCCTCAAAGCTAATGCCTGTTTTACAGCGTGATTCACAAATGCTCTTCCATAGGAATATCCCAAGACGATTTGTTTCGACATTATTTATTCGCAATGGAGTTCACACTGAAGTACGCTGCGCAAGAAAACTGTCAGTGCAACGCATGTGCTGCAAGCGATACGTGCAAATTGCTCCTCGTGCTTGACGCCCGTGGAATCGGAATGCGCGATTTGACTGGCGAGCCGTTTGAGTTCATCCGTCGATGCACTGGCGTGATGCAGCGTCACTATCCGCAAAAGTCGTTCAAGATCTTCTTCGTCAACGTCCCCACTTGGTTTGGAATGGTGTGGAAGAGTATTAAACCAATGCTAAACGAAGCCACTCGAGCCAAGACGAATATCCTGACGGAAAGTGAAGTCGCGAGTGGTCTTTTGGAATACATTGACGCAGACAATCTTCCTGTTGAGTATGGAGGCAATTGCGCTTGCAACGGTGGCTGCGAGAAGCATTCGGCTTTCCAAGATCTGCAGCAGTCATTGGTTGACAGTGTTATCCAGGGAACAGCATTCGATGCGGGTGAACTACAAACGAACGACAGCACCACCGACGCATCTGCGACTGGAGTCCAGAGAAGCTCTTCCGGTAGTGACCCGACGGCCAGAACTGAAAGCAAAACCTTGAGCAGAACAATGAGCTCTCGCAACAAAGCTGAAATGAGCCAGCTGTGTCTCGTCGAAGACCCAATCGTGTTAGCCCAGTCAATTCCGCCTGGATCTTTCCGTGACGAAGTGTTGATGGCTGGGTTTTTGCTCCAGCGATCTCTGCGCCACAAGCACTTCAATCCCATTTGGCATCGAAGATTTTTCATCCTTCATCGTACGTTAACTGTGCATACTGCCTATTTGTGCTCTGCTTGCATGAACTGACTCGTCTGTGTTGATCATATAGCGGATTCATTGCGTTTTGGTAAAGCTCTGGACTCTGAAATCTTTCAGATCGTGTCGTTCACTGAAGAGACGATTGTTCGCAAGACCCCCAAGTCTAAGGAAGACAATAGCTTTGAGCTTATCACCAAGCTCATGGCCAGCAACAACCATTCGCTGTTGCTGTATGCTCCCAACGCCAAGCAGCTAAACGAGTGGGTCGACGCAATTTCACTAGCCATTGCAAAGCTTCGAGCTGCCACAGCTTCGGAGCGTGTGCCTTCAATGTCTCCGAAGCGCAGAGCGACCATTGATGACGGATCATCGAGAGAGTCAGTCATCAAGTCTCCAGTGCTCGTTCAAACGACCTCAACTGGAATGTAAATATGAAGCAGCGCCCGTTGAAAAATGAAACGACTCGAGTGCCTTTTCAACTCCAAAAAGCACATCCCGAATCGAGCCCCCTCCTGCACCATGCTCTCGAATCAAGTAGCGAAGCGGAAGGCTCGCTCGTTCTGGCAAAAGTACCCAGAAGTATGTATGCATGAGATTGCGTTGATACTGTAGTAGCAGCCCTCGGAATTGGCTTACTGATTAACAACTGTAGAAAGAAGAATTGAATCAATACTGGTATTCCGCCGGCACAGTGGATGCGTTGGCTGATGAAGTCTTGGCAGAGACGCCCGCACGTGGGCGCACCGCGTTTCTTTCTACTCCTAGCGTCTATTTTGCCGTCAAATCAAAGCAGACATCGCAGCAGCTGGAATGCTTCCTGTTTGATGTAAGTGGAAACGAAGTTGCAGTGGTTAATGCTCGAGTGCTTATGATCTGCTTGTGTCCTGACGTAGTACGACGAACACTTTGCATCCGAAGGCAACTACTTTGTAGCTTTTGATTTCAATCAGCCGCTTTCGATCCCTTCCGAATTGCACCACACGTTTGACTTCATCGTGATCGACCCCCCTTTCATCACAAAGGAAGTGTGGGAGAAATACACTCTCGCCACTCAGCTGCTCCTGCGTTCGGACCACGGGCGCGTCTTGCTCAGTACTATAGGTACGTGTGTGTTGATGGCCGAAAGCAATTGGATCGTGTATCGAGCGATTGATTTAATGTGTTTCTTACGTGCACAGACGAGAATGCAGCGTTGATGGAGTCATTGCTGCAGTGCCAGAAGCAGAAGTTCAAGCCGTCAATCCCCCACTTAGTGTATCAGTACGCGCTCTTCATCAACTACGCGTCCACGCGTTTGAGCGAGAGCAACCCGGAGATGCACGAAGAAGGCGAGGAATGAGCAGATCGAGAAGGTTACGCCATGTCTATTCATAAAATGCCACTCGCTTTCATCCTGTTTCTGCTGTTGGATTGTCCAGTTCAAATGAGTTTGATGGCCATTTTCAGACTACAACGTCCGTTTTGTTATTGGACAACTCAGCCCCAAAATAGCCCTTCCCCACGCACTGGGCTCATGTGAAGCTGCCACCGGAAGCTCAACTGGTCAAGGTACGCGCACCCAATCTATGGACATGTCTACGTGCTGGTCTGATGGTGCTCTGTGAATGCAACCCTCCAGAAGCTTAGAGTCAAGATGCTCTCCTTCAACAGGTTCATGCGCTCAAATCGGTCTAATGAGCTCAGACCAGAGCCTTCAGAGACGCCAGCGGCGTCAACTTCTCAGCCTTCTCCACCTAGATCAGCCAGCTCATCGCCGTCCAGGTCTCCCAACTCTTCGCCCAAGGTGAAGCCGATCGATCTCCGGATTATTACGTCCGACATTGAGGTCCAGTGCGAGAATCCTCCTTCGACCAGAACCGCTTCCAGGTCCTCTCCGACAGCGATCCGCCCGTCATCTTTGTCCGTTGATGGCCCATCGGGTTCGTCGTCCTTCTCAAGCATTGACGCTGGTCTTTCATCACCGCCGTCCATGCCGTCCTCACCAACAGGCCGTGGTAATCCCAGCAACCAGTCGCAGATGCGAGGCTTCTCCGTCATGTCCTTCCGGCTCAAGCAATTGGTGTCCAAGGAAAAGCGGCGCTTTGAAGAAGACGGCTTCAACCTGGATCTCACGTACGTCACCAACCGCTTGATCGCGTTCGGCTACCCGGCTGAGAGCTTCGAGGGCATCTACCGCAATCACTACAAGGATGTGTACAACTTCTTCGAGCGCCGCCATGGCGCCAACTACCGCATTTACAACCTGTGCTCCGAGCGCTGCTACGACAAGGAAAAGTTCCACTGCCGTGTGGGCGAGTACCGCTTCGACGACCATTGTCCGCCGCCATTGGCGCTCTTCCGGCCGTTCTGCGAGGATGTTCAAGCGTGGCTCGAGAAGGACCCGGAGCACGTCGTGGCCATCCACTGCAAGGCCGGCAAGGGGCGCACAGGTGTCATGATCTGCGCGTACATGATCTATATCGGTCTCTGGGCCTCAGCTCACGGCGCCATGGAGTTTTTTGGCTCTGCACGATCGAAAAAGGGCGAAGGTGTGACCATCCCGAGCCAACGGCGGTTCATCCAGTACTTTGAGGCCATGTGCCGCAATGGACGACGTTCATCTGCGATGGCATCGTCGTCTGCAGACGAATTCAAGCGAAACAGCGATGAGGATTCTTCGAGAGCTGACCGAGAGCGGGATATGAGCGCCACGGAGTACACGACGCAATGGGAAGAAGCCATTGAGGGGCGTGGACTCGCTTTATTTATGCCTCGACTGCCTCGCCCGGCTCCGATTCTGCCTCCTTCGGTCAAATTGGCTCTCACTCGCATCAGGATCTGCGGCGTGTACTCCCATAAGCGCATGGATCCACGCATTCGCATCGAGTGCGGACAGGACGTCCACGAGTTTGAAGGCCCATTCAACTATTCACGACCGCGTGGCCTCTCAAGCGATACCACGGACAGCGCCAGGTACTCGCCTTCCGCTCTGGACTCGGCATCAAGAATCGACGCGCCATCACCTCAGTCTCCGACCTCCGGAGCCTGCGTGGAAATGGAGTTGGACTGCGAGCGCAAATGCGTCGTGTCCGATGAGGTGAAAGTGGTCCTGCGCCACAGGAACGGCAACAAGATCGGCCATTTCTGGTTCCACGCCTCTTTTGTGGAGCAGAGCACCGAGAGCAGCTCGCTTGAGCTTGTGCTGGTTAAGCACGAGATCGACCACGCAGTCAAGGACGTGAAGAAGGGCCACAAGAAGTTCGCAGCCAACTTCGAGGTCAGACTTCGCTTCGACCAGGCCACAGCCGCTGATATTGTGGCCAGTGCAGCTGCCAAGACTTCAGCGAAAAGACCGTCGCCTGCGTCGCAGTCTGTTGAGCCGAGTCCGTCCGAGCAGACTGTCCAAACAAAACCAGCCCAGGCTCAGCCAAAGCTGCGGTCCTCACTACCGCAGAAGCGCAGTGAAGGCAGTCTGTTCGCTGCCAGCAAGAAGGAAGCGGCCACTCGCACGTCGCCTAGTGGCAAGCTGACTGTTCGACAGCGGTCCAAGTCGGACACTCTCCATCTGCACAGCATCGCGACCATTGGGAGCACCACCAGTGACGACACCACCGGCACCGCTGGAGATGACGGCAATGCGGCCGCCGTGGTGCTGGTCACGACCCCCAAGAGCTCTACGAACACCAAGAGCGTCGGCCTGTCCTCTCGGTTCTTCTCCATGCGCAAGCGAGATGTATCTGTGGACGTCGCAACAGCTGGGGAGGCCAAGTCGCCAAGCCATTGATGTGCACATGGCTACATTTCCCACCGGCCACTGAACAGGTCTGCTTCAGTAAATGCCCTCTGCTCGTTCCCATCTATACGCGTATACCTGCATGTCTATATTCCCTGTCCAAAACGATCTATGACTTCAACAGAGAAAGTGATGGGTCTGACCTGTGGAACCCGATACGTCGTCCAATCGCAGCGCCGCCTCCGCCTAAAAATCCACCGGAGAGCCAGTGCGCGGGATGAGACACCAGGCCGTGTTCCCTTTTCTACGGGGCCCGCCTCAATAGAGCGCGGTCCTCCCCTGTGCACGTCCGCCAGGGCAGACGCAAATCGGCCGGGAGCTGCAGGACGACACCATGGGCTTCTGCCTCTCCAAGTGCATGCCCGACAGCGACATGGCCACGGAGCTGGAGGCCGAGCTGGACGAGAGCAACCGCAGCTTCGTGCAGCAGCAGGACACCAGCGCCTTTGGCACCACGGCGCTGCTGGCGGTAGGCTAAAGCGTGAATCTCCGAGGGAAAGGCTCGGGACGCAGGAGGACTGATTGGACGGTGGCTCTGTTGCTTGCAGGCGGACGAGGTCGTGTGTCTCAACATCATCGGCGAAGGACCCTCAGGCGTGATCTACAAGGGCTCGTACCGCGGCAGCGTCGTGGCGGTCAAGAAGATGAAGATGCTGATCAAACCGGCGGCGCGCGAGACCATGGAGATGGAGCTGCAGGTCGAGGCCACGCGCATGGGCAGTCTGCGCCACCCTAACACCGTGCTCTTCATGGGCGCGTGTCTACAGGGCGAGTATTTCTGCATCGTGAGCGAGTACTGCACGCGCGGCTCGCTGTTCAACGTGCTGCACGCGCCCAAGGTCTCGTCGTCTTCGTCGTCCAAGGACCCGTCGCTGCAGCGCTCCAACAGCTCCAACGTCGTCAGCAGTGCCGAGAACAGTGGCAGCGGCAGCAGCCGCTCCAAGAAACTCAATCTCAAGTGGAGTTTGCGTCTGCGACTCGCTCTCGGTGCCGCGCGCGGCCTTCTCTACCTTCACAGCGCCGACCCGCCGCTGGTCCATGGCCAGCTGAAGAGGTATCACCCCCAGCATTCTAGCAGCCCATGGCATCTACAGCGCGCGTGACTGACCCACGCTTCTGTGTGTGTCTCTGTGCAGTACCAACATCCTCGTGGACGACTCGTGGAACGCCAAGCTGGCCGACTTTGGCACCAAGCGCGTGGCCGACGCCGTGGGCTTCGATAGAAATAGAGCAGACAGCATGGAGAGCAACGCCACGACGCTGCTGCGGTGGACAGCGCCCGAGCTGCTCAAGACCAACGAGCGGTCGGGCTCGTCCAAGAAGCGGTCCGTGCCCACGGGCGGCAACAGCGAGTTTCCGCAGGCCGTGGACATCTACAGCTTCGGCATCGTCATGTGGGAGCTCACGACGGGCGAGATCCCGTTCGCCGACATGCAGAGCAACCGCGAGATCCGCGAGTACGTGTTCCAGGGCTACCGGCCGGTCATGAAGCCCGGTCAGTGCGACATGAAGTGGGCCGAGCTCATGGCGCGCTGCTGGTCGCACAATGCGGCGCGGCGGCCGTCCGCAGCCGAGATCGTGTCGACGCTCGAGAGCATCAGCAAGGCCGACGCCGTGGCCCAGTCCAACAAGAAGAAGGAGGTGCGCGTGGTGAACAGCAACCGCGCGGACTACCGCTTCGCCAACGACAAGAAGCCGCGCTCCAAGACCACGTCTAAGTTCAAGAGCAACGTGCGCGTGGCCTAATGGAGCTGCAGCATTTTGGTGTGTACGATAACGAATGGAAATGGATGGATTGATGATTGGCAAGTCGACTAGAGAAACATTGAAACTTTTAATACAAGATTTTAATATAAAAGTCGACTTGTTTTAACCGACTCCACCCCAAGTCGTGATCGCAAAAACACACGCCGAGTGGCCGCATGTCATTGCCCAAGATGCGCCGCTGGAGGTCATCGGCCACGAGCCGCTGGCTGTCGTCGCACGCGCAGCGCAGAGCAGCCGCCAGTGTGGACGTGTGGCACAGCGAGCCTCTGATCGATGCGTCGCGTTGCACGGACGCGCTGGTGCAGCAGAGCGACCTGCGCGTGCTGGAGAACGTGATCACGGAGCAGGAGGAGCTCATCCTGGCCAAGGAGTGCGAGACGCTGCTGCGCAGACGCCGCTACGAGGAGAACCACTGGGACCAGGTTATCGTCAAGTTCAAGGAGATGGAGCGGTCGCGATGGAGTGCTGGTAAGCGCATTGGACCGAGGCCATAGCCATTCCATTGCTGACTGCGTGTCTTTGCAGAGACCAGTGCGATCCTGGAGAAGCTGCGTCAGGCGCCGATCCTGCCGCAAGGACTAGAGTACTTCCCAGCTGTACACGTCATCGATCTGGCAGAGGATGGCTACATCAAGCCCCACGTGGACTCCATCAAGGTACGACGTGCGCTGGGTGGCAGTCCTCTAGCGCATGCTAATGGCTGAGCATGCATGTAGTTCTCTGGCCAAGTGGTCGCAGGCGTGAGTCTCCTGTCGCCATCGATAATGCGTTTCAAGGAAGAGCACGGCGACTCCATCATCGATGCGTTCCTGCCGCGACGCTCCATGTACATGATGACGTGAGTGGGCCTTTGCCGGACTGGATGCGTTTGCTTGGGATCAGCTGATGACGTTCTGTTTGTGCTTCTGCTGCCTCAGCGGACGCGTTCGCTATCACTACACACACGAGATCCTGCCTGGCGTGCAGGTGTTCAAGAACGACACGCCGGTGGATCGCACACACCGGATTTCCATCATGATGCGCGACGTGTTCGTGGATCTGCCGGACGACATGAAGCAGTAAAGACAAACACGGAGGATTCAAACGGATGAGCGTCTGCCATTGCGGATACTACTACCCACGCGTGATGATGTGCACGTGCATGTTGGCGGCCTGGTACACTGGATCCAGCGTCTGCTGCTCGATCTCCTGGATGCGGAAGCCCTGCTGCTGCAGGGACGCAAAGAACGACGCGCCGCGATCGCCCGCAAAGCGCGCTTCGTGCGATGAGACAACGCGCGTGTTGGCGTGTGATAGATGGCTGATGGTCCACACCAGCTTCTGGGCGATGGATGGCTCGCCGTATACCAGGTCCGAGCAAAGGATGACGTCGAACGGCTCGTGCTGCGTCTCGGAGTCCTGCTCGCCCCACATGAGCGGCTCTGCACGCACTTGACCCTGGATGCTGGCTCTGTTGGCCCCAATGTTCTCCTGTATCCAAGGAACAGCCACGGCCTACGAGTCACAGACACGCACGTGTGAGTGGCTGGGCATCACGGACAGACCGAGAGCTACTAGTCAACGCACCATGTCTGTCAGCACCACTTCTTGAGCTCCAAGCACGGCGGCAGCCAGGCCAGGAACACCAATGCCGCATCCCAATTCAATCACGCGTTTGCCCTTGAAGTAGCCCTGTAGTAGCATGAGTAGAGGTTAAGCCTATGAGCTCCAGACCAGCAGTTCCGATCGCTTGTTGGAGCAGACAAACCTCTGGGAAATGCGCCGCGTGGGTCAGGAACTTGGCCAGTACGAGAGCGCAGTCCCAGACCTTGGCTTGCTGGCCCTGCTTTTCTCGGAAGCGCACGATGCGGTCGTGGTCCAGCTCCAGCTGCGCCTCCTGCACCTGGTCTTTGTCAGCGCCAGCCACCAGTCGCTGTCTGGCCGCCAGGCCCCATGACCGCTCGGCGTACTGCCGCACAAAGCGCTGGGCCTCCTGCCGCTTGTGCTGCTGCGTGGGCGTCTCCTCGAACAGGTCATCGTCGCTCTCGTCGCGGCCGAAGAAGTCGTTCTCGCTCTCGCTGCTGCTGCCGCTGCCTGCGTCCATTGTGAGCCTTGTGTCGTTTGACAAGCATCCGTTCCACGGTTCTGTTTTATTGCAAATTTGATACCACCATCCTTCATAATTCACACATATACACGCCTGCAGCCCATGCTTTGATTGGCTTGAGCATAGAGAAGGCATCATGAGCGGTACCATCGCGACGTTTGACACGGTCGAGACTGCCGACTGCGTGGAGGCGTGCCCCATCGAGGGCCTGGAGAGATCGCTGGTGGTCGCTACCTACCAGCTGCACAAGGCGGCGGCCACTGGGCTCGACCATGACACGCGCTGCGGCTCGTTGACGCACTTCCAGCTGCAGCACCACAGCCAGGAAAGCCAAGACGTCAGCGTACAAGAATGCGAGCGCATGGCCACGCCCAGCGGCGTCTTCGACATCAAGTGGTCGGCGCAGAGACTGCAGAACAAGGCGATTCTGGCGGCTGCCACCGCAGGCGGCACACTCGAGTTCTATGAGCTGCACGAGTCCGACCGCGTGCTCAAACACTCGGGCGTCATGGCCCAAGTCAGTGATGAGGCCATGTGCCTCTCGCTGGACTGGAACAACCGCGTGCTCAGCAACCTGCAGCCCTCGATCTGTGTCAGTCAGTCCAACGGGTGAGTTGATTAAGCTGTTGCAGGGCTGGAGATGCTGATCTGATTGTGAATGCAGCGCCGTGTCTGTATGGGATTTTGGCCCAGAAGGCCCAGCCGAAGTCTCGCAGGTGCGTCTCGCTCTTGCGCATTGGTAATAATGCTCCATGCTGACTACGTCTTCTCTAGTGGCAAGCGCATGACCTGTTCGGCTCGCCCATTGAGGCCTGGATCGCCGCGTTCAACTGCCACGACCCAAACGTGCTCTTCTCTGGTGCAGACGACGCCACGCTCAAGGGCTGGGACGTGCGCCTGCCCAACGACTCGAGCTCCATGGCGCTGTTCAAGAACTCGCGCGTGCACTCCATGGGCGTCTGCAGCATCCAGTTCCACCCGAACGACCCGAATCTCGTGGCCGTGGGTAGCTACGACGAGCAGATCAGTCTCTGGGACCCGCGCAACATGCGTTCGCCTCTGGTCACGCACGGCACCGGCGGCGGGGTCTGGCGGCTCAAGTGGCACCCGCAGGCTGCTCGCAAGGTGCGTAATCGCTGCTGATCGCTGCGCAGACGTCGCTGCATAGATCTGACGCCTCATGATCCTGTAGGATTATCTGCTGGCAGCCTGCATGCACAACGGATTTCAAGTGCTGGCCACCGACAGCAGCCATGCCTCGCTGGATCAGGCCGCGCACTACACGCAGCACGAGTCGCTCGCCTACGGCGTGGACTGGTGGCTGGATGCGCGCTCGCTGGCCTCACCGGCGCCCGTGATCGGCAGCTGCTCGTTCTACGATCATACGTTCCACGTGTGGAGGCAGCCACTGGCCACCTGCGCAGGCAGCCAGTGACCACATCGAATAGAGAGATGCGCAGCTTTCCAAAGTGATCAACAGTCGCTCCATCTCCCTTGCTTTCTGCTTGGTGCGCCGACCTTTCGCATGCACTGGCGACATGTGACGAATGCGCAGCCACTCATTCCATCCGCTTGAGGGAGGAGCTTCCCGTCCGCTTATGAGCGAGGCCGCTGGTTTAGGATCCGCTGTGGAAGAAGGACTGCCTGAGTTGGTGTCGTACCCACCCAACAAGCAGCCCGACCTCAAGTGGTGTCTCTGGCGCCAAGCGGATGGACTCCACAGTTGCGACATTGGGGGGAGGCTGATCTGGCAAGAGCGTTTTTTATGCGCCCGTATACGTGCGTCATGACGTTATACGGTAGAGCAGTCAGCGTAAACAACGAAATATATCGGTAAAATACCTCCGATTAGACTGTTGAAAAAAATTGTGCAGCGCTTAATTATTCCGAAAAACGACGTGTCTTCTCCACAGCCACGACTTCGCAGCAACGTGGCCGTGGGAACGACACGTCGCTTTAGTACTGCTTCAGCTCTGCTTCGTTCCACTTCGCGTGACCAACATATGAGTGACTGTACAATATGATTAACTTTGAGTGGCTCACTTCTGTCCAGTCACAGCTCAAGATTGAAACAACACAACAAAATTCGCTGGTCCATTTTTCTTAAATCCGGCCGTTGACTGTCCTGCTCGCTCAGTTTGGCCTAACAAATCTCGCTCAGTTGGCAATAAGCGCTGTGAGTTGCACGCAAGAGAAACCAGTTCTAAGCAATATCGAATGGAGTTTACGATCAGACTCGCGGCAACAAAGTTGAGCGGACAAGGGACTGTTTTGCCCATCGCCTGTGCATGCGTCGTGGCTTTGAAGCATAAGGAGCTCCGTGAGAACAAGCAGCAGGAACAAGACAGTCACAGCAAATCCATGGCCGCATCGTTTGAAACGCAGACGGACACGCGGTCCAGCAAACCAGCACAAAGGCGGATCTCCTCCCCGTGGAAGGGAGCTCGGTAATTAAATTTCTCAGGAGCGGCTGATGTAGTTTACAGTAAATTAAAAATCGGAATGTTAAGCTTGCAGTAAAATCGAAATATAACTCACAGTGATCTTGAGTTTGAGAATTTGAGGGAGTTGTTTCGTACGGTATATGATGATCCAGATGAATGCCGATCCATCGTGAGCGAGATACACTGATAAAGGATGAGTGGGGAGCCTATGTGATCCCTGCAGATGCATCTGCTTCATTAGTGACTTATTCTTGCGCACCAGGGGAATACATTTCATGTACCCCCGACCAAGCATATGCTACCATCTAACAACAGAAACGAAACAAATCATGCAGACAATTGAGCAGCCCTACGCAGGGCGAGTTTTATTGATCTTTGGTCTGCAGAAAGTGTATCTTAGTGAATGGGCTTATATGCGCACCCCAACTGGCATTATGTCTTGCTGTCGTCACAGGCTGGGCTGGAGCGTGATGCACAATGGTCCTCCCTCGCATCCGACATTGCTCAGTCATCCCTGTACTCATCCCTATTTAAACTACTTGTTTTATTCCTTTTTGTACGCTTTCCAATCAATCTGCTCAGTTTTCTGTATGCTTCGGCTGTTTAGCATTTGTACGCTTCGATTTTGTTTGTGCGCATAGACAGTCCCCGACTTTATTGGGGTAAAACCGTGACACACCATCCGTAAAACCGGAAGGGCTGATAATTTTCTTAAGGGCCCAAGCACGTCGCCGAATTACACGGCAAAAATTATTTAAAAAATACAGAGGGACTGCTTCGGTACGGTAGATCTTCGAATCCAGCCTGGCGCGCTCCTCCCCGGGCGTGCGTTACCGCATTTCTGAAGATGAGGCGAATAGCCAGCAGGGGGTACGATCGTTCTTTATGGCAAGCTCATTGGGGATACACAAGCGTTGCAACTCTGCGTTTTGGCGGTCTTCTTTTCGGAACGTCTCAAACGGTTCAGCAAAGCAAAGCTTTCTCATCTGTCATGTCCGAAGCACCATTAGGGATTCATGGCCTCGAGAATATGATACCCTTATCAAACGCATGCGATCAATTTAGCACCTGTGAATGAAGGAATAAACACAGCCTCCTCTGGAAACACATACTGGTTCTCCTCTCCACGGTGGCAAGGGTTCCGCAACTTGTAGTTGCCAGTTTACGAATTGGGGGGAAAAAAGTTCTCCTGGTCTCTACAACGACAGGGGGAGGGCCATCCTTCACCCCTAAGTTAGGCGTTGCCAAATAAGGACTCGACGGCCGCCACTCAAATGCTCGCATATTGGAAACTTCCGTGTGGGACCAACAGAATCCCAGCGAGTCTCGTTAGCATCTGCGGCCGGTCAGTTTGTGGCGGCCCCAGTGACAACCAGTAATCACCACTTCCGTTTCGTCCACAATGGTGGACGTCCAGCGAACGAGCAGCTCTGCGCCGCGGTCCTCCGCGTCGTCCCGCGCGGGCGGCGGTGTGGCGCTCCACCTCCACTACGACCGCATCAAGATCGAGCCGCCGCTCGACGACTCGTTTTACGGCGCGGCTGCAGGTGTCGGCGAGAGTCCAGCGTCTCTGTACTCGGCCCATCCCTCGTTGGGCCCGCACGGGACCGCTGCGGTCCATTCACGGGACCACAGTGCAATTATCTCCGAAGAGGAAGGTGACGAGGAGGACGACGGGGAAGAGCTCTTCGCCTCGTACTCGCCGTGCCCGCTGCAACAACCGATCCCGGAACTCACGCTGCGGCCCACGGCTTGGGAGTACTACTACCCCCAATCCACAGAACCTGCCGCATCCTCATCCTCGTCCGCATCCTCAACTGCGTCTGACCCCTCGCTCGCGCGCGCCAAACTGCCGAGTGTGGCCGACCCGGCTTCGAAACTGCGGTCAAGTGTGGCCCCCGCCACCAGTCGTTCCATGAGACCAGGCGTGAAGCGGCCGCTCGAGAGTGTGGCGTCCCCAACGGTGTCCATCGCCAGCTCCATGCTGGCCATGCGAAATAATGACGAGACGGCGCGGCCCATGAAGCAGCAGCCGAACGAGGTGTCCACGCCCAAGCAGGAGCTCGACGGCCCGGCCAACAAGAAGACCAAGGTGTCGCGTGAGCGCCAGCTCAAGATCAACGCTGCCTCACGTCGCTGCCGCAAGAAGCAAAAGGTACGCGGCCTCGTGCTGTTGCTTCCCCTCTTGCTTGTCGAGACGCTCATGTGGCTTTGGCTCTCTCGTAGTTGGAGCTGCAGTTCCTGCGCACGCACGTGGTCGAGCTCCAAAGCGCGCTCCGAGACCAGGTGAACCATCTGCGCGGCAACGTGGCGCAGACGCAACGCGCATCACGACTGGCCGCGTTCGTGGAGGCCAGCATCCAGAAGGTGGACGCCATGAGCTCTGGCGCTCGCCCGTCCACGCCGAATGCGACCACGCCCCTCATGACGGGTGCTGGCGGCGGCGGCTCTAGATCCGAGGCCGCGGTGGCAGCGCTGGCTGCCTCTGCGCCCTTTGACCTCGACCTGCACCACCACCACAAGTCCGGAGACGAACGCAGCGGCGATGAGCACGACGACACAGCCAGCCACAGCAGCAGCGACGTGATTAATCACATCGAGACGGACGACGCCAGCAGCATCCATCTCATCGACCCCATGGTGCGTTTCTCTGCAGCTATTCTTGCTGCGTCTCTGGCTGGCTTGCTGACCGCAGGATTCCTCTCTCTGTAGACTGGCTACTCACTCAGCGGCGAGCAGAAAATGAATCTGCTCAAGATCGCGCAGTTCCTGCGCGTGAACATCGACCTCGAGAGCCGCAGCTTCTGCCCCGAGGTGATCTCGTGCCTGCCCATCGAGATGGACGGCTGGCAGCTGCGGCTCTCGATCACGGAGAAGAACTATACGATCCACAACTGCAAGTTCTTCCCCTGCAAGCCCAACGACATGTTCGACTTCTGCTGGGAGACCAACGTGTCGCAGAAGATCAGCATCAAGCAGCGCAAGAAGCACTACTGCGTGGTCACGCCGCTGGCCAGCGACGTGGCCCATGTCTACTCCAAGACCATCGGCAAGTGGTCGCTGGCCGTGCACGGTGTGCCCAACGTGAGCTACAACAGCCTCATGTGCCGCAAGAGCGACAACGAGCGCGCCATTATCTGCCAGCAGAGCGTGCTGGAGGAGCGCGACTTCCAGGACGAGACCACGCTGCCGTGGCTCTTCAAGCGGTGGGTCGTCTTCCAGCCGCGGGTCGTGGACGGCGTCGAGGGCACGTTCGTGGAGGCCTACCGCACGGCCAGCTACGCCACGGGCCGGCTTATCTACAAGGACAACAACACGTACGACAGCTTCTGCGAGCACCTCATCCGTCGGTATGCCGAGTCCAACTCGCTGCTGGAGCGCATGATGGCGCGCGATCGGCGCTTCCAGGACGTGGCCGGCTTCGACGGCAGCGACTCGGGCGACCTGGACTCGGAGGACGCCACGTCGGACCGCATGGTCAAAGACCTGCTCCTGTTCTAACTACGCGTCCTTATTGTAACCACAAAACCCAGATTCTATGAGTGTATCTATCCTCCTCTCTCAATGCGTTTGCGTTTGGGTGATGTGGATATGTGGATGTGGGTCGAGAGTCTATTATCTATTTAAACAAAAGCATTGCGCCTTGTCTTTTTCGTTTGTGGGTTTTGTCGGGTTTGAGTGAGTGTGGAGCTCTATGAGGGTTGGATGGGAAGTGGGCTGGTTACACATAAAGATGCTTGTTGCGGGGCTTGGGCGGCAGGTTCCACGTCACGTCGAATGGGCGCGGCACCTCCCGCAGTGCTCGCTCGTCGGCCGTAAGCTGCGACAGCGTCAGCAGGTCGGCCGCGAAGTACTCCTCCTCGTCCTCGTCCACGTTCGGGTCGCGCGCGTTGCTGAGCACCGCGTCGTCCTCTTCGTCCTCGTCCACGCCATCGAACTCGTCCTCGAGCTCCTCCGAGTGGCTGTCGCCGCCCATGTCCACGTCCAGCAGCTCGCTCTTACGCAAAGCGGTGGCACTGCGCTGGGCGATGCGCTTGGCCGAGTTGTCCTCCTTGGTCTGCTTCACCTTGCGCTTAGCACGGGCGCTGGCCAGATGCACATCCTCACCCGTGGGCGGGCGGCGGCTCTTCATGCGCGAGACGTACGCGTGCAGCACCTCGACGACCTGTGCGGCCTCGGCGAAGGACGCGAACTGCAGCTCCAGCCGGCCGTTGGTCACCAGCACGCCCTTGGGCACCGAGTGCAGCACCTGCAGCTGGAGCCCGCTGCGCGCCAGCTCGTCGTTGATCTCCTGGTACAGATCGCCCACACGCGTGCCGAAGGGGATGTTCTGGATCGAGATGGACGTGCGCTCCTGCGCGTTGGACGAGAACACAGGGCGGTACTCCTTCCAGCCGCCCATCATCACGCCGAAGATCTGCAGCGCACGCTGCAGCGCACGGTTGGCCGCGTGCTCCGAGTCGTACTCGACCACGGCGTGGTAGCCCGTCTTGAGGTCCGACGCGATCACATGGGTCTTCTTCTTGGGCGTGCGCGTCTCGCGCGTGAGCGCCTTCTTGCGCTTGGGGCTCTCGCTTTCGCTGTCGCTGCCGCCATTGTCCAGGGCCTCGCCGTCCAGCTCATCCAGCTCCAGCACGTCTTCGTCGTCGTCCAGCTGCGCGCTGGGGTCCAGCGCATCTGGCGCGCCGTCCACAGGCTTGGTGAAGAAGAAGAAGCGCTCGACGCCGCCAATATGCTCCAGCGCGTCGCGCAGGTGCTTCTCCGTGGTGCCGTGCGGCAGGTTGCGGTAGAACACGCAGCGGTTCGGCTGCCAGCGCGAGCTCAGTCGCTGCTCGCCCTGGGTATCCACGCTGGTGAGCGTGGCGCGCTCGCGCAGCACCTTGCGCGCGTGACGCAGCTTGACGCGGCAGATCGTTAGCGTCTCGACCGACAAGTGGTGGAACGTCTCCTCAAACAGCGTCATGATCTCGTCGGCGCAGCGCGGGCCGAGTGTCTTGCGCGCGTCGTCCAGGAAGGTCTGGCCGAAGGTCGTGCGGTTGGGCCGCCACGCGAGCTTGTACTTCAGGAAGCGCGAGAAGAACATGTGGTACTGGCGGTCATCCAGCACCGACACGATGTTCCAGGCCGTGGTCACGACCTTCTCGCGCTGTTCGGGCGAGAGCTTGGTCGAGATGGACTGCATTGGGTCTACGTCGTCAATGTCGTGGATCAGGATGTGGCCCACGCGCATGCGCGACTCGAGCAGTGCGCGCAGGATGGCCTCGTGGCGCAGCTGGTGGTGCTGCAGCGCATTGGTGGCCAGCTCGGAGCTGAAGTCGGCGTACGTGGCGTTGTTGCCCGAGAGGAACGGCACGAGCTGCGAGAGCACGGGCTCGTGGAATTGCTCCGGGAAGACCGTCTGGATGTTGCAGACCATCTCCTGGAAGATCTTGCGGTGCAGCTTGGACGTCTTGACGGACGCCAGCATGGCGATGAGCATCTTGGAGATCGTCTCGTTGGACAGCTCTAACTTCATGAACTCGATCAGCTCCTGGGTCTGCGCCGTGAGCATGCGGAAGTCGATGCGGTCGTTCTCGAGGTTGAACTCCTCCCACTCAGCGTCCACCGGGTCGGCCTGAAACGCGGCACCGGGTGCGGTCGGTGGCTGCTTGTCCAGGCCCATCATCTCGGCGTAGTGACCGAAGCCCTCCATGTCCAGCACCTTGCGGAAGTCGTTCTTGACCTGCCACAGGCTCGACTTGGAGCCGCGGTGCTGGCCGTGCGTGGGCCGCTGCACGAGCTTGAGCGAGTTGAGGCACGCGAGGCGGCAGTAGCAGAACACAATGCCGATGAACTTGGGGTCGGCCACCAGGTCCGGATGCAGACCCATGATCTCCGGCACCAGCAGGTCCGAGTCGGACGGCGACGCGTGGCCATTGAGCTCCGTGGGCTCGTGACCGAAGGCCTGCGTGCTGTCCACAGCCTTGAGCGAGTCGATCTTGAGCTGATCGATGACCTCGTCGCGGCCCTGCAGGAAGGCCAGCAGGAACTGGTACTCCTTGGCGTGGGCCGAACCGAAGCGGCCTTCCAGCGAGCGCAGGAACTGCTTGCGCGACAGCGACGTCACGCGCGGCAGCGTCGCGTACTGCGCCACACGGTGGATGACTTTGCCGATGTCCAGCTCCGTCATGGAGTGACGCATGATCGCCAGGATCCGCTCGGCCTTGGCCGTGGCCTCTTCGCGCGATTCCTCGCGGATCTCGTCGCTGCCGTCGTCACCGTTGTCGTCGCAGCTGGGAAAGCCGATGCGCTGCGCCGTGAAGTCAATGTCATGGAGTTCACGGTCGGCCTCCTCCAAGTTCAACAGGTCCACTGGGTTCTGCAGCGCAGCGGCCACGGAGCCGAGGCTGGCCGGCTGCTGCTTTTGCTCGGCGCTGCTGGCATGCGCGAGTCCGTTCAGCGGTGCGTCCATGTTCTGGCGCGAGGCCGTGGCGTCGCTGAACGCGCGTCGGGCCAGCAGTGCCTGGCTGCGCTGCAGCTGCTGGCGGCCGCCGCTGGCCTGGAGCTGCACGAGCGCGTGACGCAACGGACGCAGGGGCCGCATCTTGCGTCTCAGGAAATGGCGAATTTGGTTGGCGCAAATGGCCGCCACGCTCTGCCACAGCTGATCAGGTGCGGCCGTATCTGGTTCTACAGGTTTTCCTGCGACAGGTGGGTAGAAATAACCTCGTTTCTATTGCTAACGTTGCGCTTATGTTGCTCCAGTGACATCTATTTTGAGTTGCATCGCTTGAACCGCCGCATTGATGCATCGAGGGACCCATTTAAGAGAGACCGTCAGCATGGCCGTGGAGAGCGCCAACCAGCTCAACCGCGAGCTGCTGCGCTGGATCCAGAGCCTGGACCTGGCCTATGCCGTCAAGCACGTGAAGCGGGACTTCGCCAACGGCTTCCTCGTGGCCGAGATCCTCTCGCGCTACTACGACAAGGACGTGAGCATGCACTCGTACGACAACGGCATCGGCGTGCGCGTGAAGAAGGACAACTGGGACCAGCTGCTAAGGCTCTTCGCGCGGCTGCCAGACCTCGAACCGCTGCTGGTGCGCGCCGACATCGACGCCATCATCCACTGCCAGAACGGCGCGGCCGTGGCCTTCCTCTCCAAGCTCTACCAGTGTCTGACCAAGCGCACCATCCAGCCCACAGTCGTCCCACAGCCATCCGCCGTGGCGCCCGCCGACGCATCCTCTGCTGTGGCCAGCAAGGCACGAGACGCAACCATGCTGCCGGAAGAGATCCCGCCGTACGCCAAACCCACGGGCTCGGCGCTCATCCGCGAGAAGATGATGCGCGATCCGGCCATCGCGGCCATCGACGACGAGACGGAGATCAACCGCAAGGTGCGCTCTATCCACTCGCAGCACGAGGAGACTCTGCAGCTGGACCGCCTGCTCACGGACGCGTCCGAACGGTACCCGTCGCTGCGCAGCGCCAGCAAGGCCTCGGTGCTGCGAGGCGCCACCAAGCCGGTGCGCAACGACCAGAACCCGGTGCTGGCGCCCAACCAGGTTGTGAAGGAGGTTCAGATCAAGCCCATGAACGAGAAGAGCCTGGAGAAGCTGCGGGTCACGCGCGAGGCCAAGGAGAACGAATCACTCGGTGCCGGCAGCTTGGGCTCCGGACTCGCGGGCAGTGGCGGACTGGCGTTCGAAGGGCGGGGCAGAGGCCTCGCTGGTGCCGGAGCTATGGGCGGCAGTATGAGTGGTGAGCTAGTGCAGAAGCGGCGACCGATGGATCTGCTGAACGAGGTGGTGACCAGGAAGCTGGCGTCCATGGGACTGCCGCCTCTGGAGCAACGGGGCAAGGATAACTTCGAGGTGTTCGTGGACGCAGTCCAAGACGGACGCAAGCTCAGCGACCGCGTCTGCGCAGACGTGCTGCTGGACGTGGCAGACGACAGCACCCAGACACTGGCGCTCGCGTGTCTGCAGTTCCCCCAGGAGTTCTGGAAGATCGCAGGTCTGCTATTCCCGCTGCTGCTGACCCACGACGACGAGAGTGCTGTTTTCCAGGCCACGGTGGAGTTGTTTGTGCAGCTTGGCCGCCAGTGTGTGCAGCGTGATGGAGCGAGCGCCATGCTGCTGGTCATTGAGAGTCTGCTGCCCAAGATTACGGCCAATCTGCGCTCGTACGCCAGCAAACGAGCGCATCTGCTGCGAGTTCTGTACGCCTTTGTGCCGGACACAGAGCTGGCGCACTTGCAGACCATCAAGCGTCTCCGCGAAGCCATGCCGGACGACATAGCGCTGTTCACGCATGCGGTGTCCATCCTCATCTACATGGAGACGGCGCTGGACGACACGCTGGCCGATTTGTACCACTACTACTGCTGCATTGGGCTCGAGACCTCGTGCGAGAAGTTGCGAGCAGCGTGTCTGTCCATGCTTGTGCCGCTGGCCCGCTTCGACCTGTCGCTGGTCATCGATCTCCTGCCTCGCTTGACGCAGTTCTCCTCACGCTTCGCGTGGTGGGAAGTCAAAGCCCAACTGCTGATCGTGGCGTCGGCGTTCCTGGCACTCGCGGCCTCGCAGCAGGATACGGAGCGCGATCTAACGGAGCAGATCGAGTTGGCGCTGACCATCATCGAGCGAGAGTTCCATCCGATCGCGAGTCTGAACGTGCGGCGCGTCGGTCTGTCCTATCTGGCCAAGACACTCAGCAACTACCAGGAGCTCGTACCGCTCTACGTAGATGTGCTCTTCAGCGTGCCTCCAACCGTCCGACAGATCATGTTGATGCCCAGTGGCGGCTCCAATACGCATGAAAGCCCGGCTGTGGAGGCCTACGAGGCCACGCAAGACGCAGTCACAGCCGACGAGCTGCCAATCCGAGGCACTTCTGGAGCTCGCTACGTGTTGATGCTGCTGCCGGGGCAATGGGACTCCACGGCCATCGCCAAGCAGATATTCTACGAGTGGAAGACCCACGAGAGCAGTGAGAACACAGCCGAGATCCTGGACGTGCTCTTGCGGTGCTTCGACCAGCTGCTGAGTGCTGGCGATAGCGACAGCATCTGGATGCTGTTCGTTCAGATGCGGGAGCTGCTGGCTTTGGGCCTGCTCAACGCCGGGAGCTGTGGGGTCAGCGTCCAACTCATCGAGTGCGCTCTCACAGCCGTGGGGTCGTCGTCTCTGCCTGCCAACTTGGACACGGAGCTGTTCCAGCACGACAGCTTCATCGATGCGGTGCAAAAGCTGGTGTCCAAGAACGTGGACGACATTCGGCAGCAGGCCGTGGTCAAGCTGCTGCACGAGGCTTCACGGCGCGATCGAGCCACGGAGCTCAGTGTCCAGCGGTGTGTGCAGACGCTGCGGTCTGCGTGCGATCCGCCCACGTTCAGCGCGTCTCTGTTCGCCAAAGTGCTGGACGCGGGGCTGTAGACTCAAGACAGTGAGAGCGAATAATGAGCAGCAGTGTGTATTTATTTCGACCTCATGGCATTCGCTGTCTATTGCTTTGGCTCCATACACGACGACTTGGGGCTTTGGCACATTTAGTAAACTATATCCCACTGACTTCATACGACTGGCGCAGCCGCTACGGACTCCGAGGAGAGCGCTGCGTCCAGCTCCGAATCCACCTGGTCCATCGTGGGCGTCTCGCTGGCATCAGCAGCAGCAGCGTCCGTCTGCTCTCCATCGCTCAAGAGATCGTCAATGTCCTTGGCCACGTCTTCTGCAGACCTGTTCAGGTAGCCATCAGCCGCCGCTGAGGGCGTCATTTCGAGCATCTGCTCAAATTCGTCATCGCCCATAATGACTGCACCAGTGGCGTCGACTGACTCTAGTTCCGACGGGCTGAACAGATCTGACTCAGTTGCGGTATCGACAGTAATTTCTGAGGCAGAGGAAGCGACAGAGATCTCCAGCTCTTCGTTGAGCTCAGCGCTGGTCTTCATGCTGTCGTCACAAGCCTGGAAGTCGCAATCTTCACTCGATGGACTTCCGTCAGCAAACGCATCAACATCATCACACGAAGAGCCCGGATCCGACACCATGACAAAGTTCCCATCGCTCTCTCCGTCAGAGCGAGCGGCGCTCTCGCTTGCAAAGCCGCCCTCAGAGAAATCAGTGAAATCGTCGGTCTTAGTCACCGACTCGAATGACTCGAAATGAGCAGCCGCATCTGATCCAAAAGAGGTCGAGGTGACTTCAGCGCTTGAAGCGTCTTGTTCTGTTGCCTGCGTCTGGTCGAAGGATCCCTCCGACTCATTCGGCGGTTCCAACGTAAATGACGACTCCTCGGTCGTTGTTGCTGTTGCGGCTTCAGAATGCTGGCTGAAATCATCAAACGCCTCAAGATCAGGATCAACACCGCTGCTGGAATTCACAGCTTCCCGTTGTTCAATGTGGGACTCAAAGGAGCCAAATGCCGAGAGCTCTGAATTTGCTTCTGGTGACGCGTTTGCTGAATCTTCAAAAGCGCTAAATGACTCAAAATCGGCCACGACTTCAACACCGGAATTCACAGCTGCAGTCTCGCGTTGGGCATGAGACTCGAAAGATCCGAATGTGTCTGATTGGAAAGCGCTTGTCGACGAGCTTTCAACTTCTCCTGCAATAGAAGTTTGAATGTCCTGCTCTGTACTTGTTTCTCCTTCCACTGGTTCAGATTGATGATCTGTGCTGCTGACAGAGAGCTCATCCGTTGCAACTTGCGCCTCCTTGTTGCTGGCAGCAAAGGTGGGCTGATTAACAGATTCGGTCATGCTCATTGTGTCGAAGTCAGCCGAAAGGGT
The DNA here is from genome assembly GCA_023334555.1 of Elongisporangium undulatum. Taxonomy (NCBI): domain Eukaryota; phylum Oomycota; class Peronosporomycetes; order Pythiales; family Pythiaceae; genus Elongisporangium; species Elongisporangium undulatum. The sequence continues at coordinate 24,933 of JAADVF010000256.1, forward strand.
TGATTCAGTGACTGGCACTTGTAAGGAAGCACATACTGAAATTTCACCCACAGTCGATTCACTCGGTGCAGCAGCAACAACTGGTACAGGGAAGGGCTTCTCGATCTCCGTAGCTTCAGGATTTTGGCTGAAGCCATTGAACGCCCCGAAATCATTGCTACCAGACTTCACTGCACCAATCGCATGTTGAGGCGGTTCAACGTGGGACTTGAAATCGCTAAACGATGAGAGCTCTGGGGTTGTTTCTGCTGACACGTTTGCTGGAGGTCCAAAATCGCTAAACGACTCAAAAGTAGTCACAACTTCACCACCAGAAACAACTGTTGCAGTCTCGTGCTCAGACGTTTGGGCATGAGATTCGGAAGATCCGAATGTGTCTGATTCCGCGACGCTCATTGATGCGTTTACTGCTTCGTCGAACGCTCCCGCAGCAGTAGTAGCCTCAAAAGTCGCTTGGTCCGTGCTGGTTTGTTCTTCAATTGTTTCTGTGTCGTGTGTAGTACAGCTAGCAGAGAGCTCATTCGTGACAACTTCGAATTCAGTGCTGCTGCCTATCAGTGTGGATTCATCAGCTTCGGTCATGCCCATAGTGCTGAATTGCTGAGCGACAGAATCAGTTTGAAAAGAGTTCGAGGCGAAATCAGCGCTTGAAGGGGCATCTAGTTCTTCCGTTTGCATCTGCTCAGAGAATTCACCAGTAGCTGCTGCAGCTTCAGAATGCTGGCTGAAGGCATCGAACGCCTCGAAATCGGGAGTAATGTCATTGCCGGAATTCTCAGCATCAGTCGTATGTTCTGATGGCTCAGCGTGCGACTCGAAGGAGTCAAACGCCGAGAGATCGGTGGTTGTTTCTGCCGACGCGTGTGAAAAATGTCCAAAAGTGCTAAATGACTCAACATCGGCCACAGCTTCTGGACCAGAATTTGCAATTGAGTTCTCGTGATCGGACGCTTGAACATGAGCCTCAATTGATCCGAACGTGTCTGATTGGACAACGCCCGTCGACGAGCTTTCTGCAACTTCAAACGTACTTGCACTGGAATGTTGAGAGGAATCAAAAGCCTCGAAATGCGCTTGCTCCGTGCTTGTTCGACCTTCAATCGGTTGAGTCTCTGTGTTGCTGACAGAGAGCTCACCCGCAGCAACGTGAGACTCTTTGCTGCTGCCATCCAAGATGGGCTGATCAACAGATTCGGTCATGCTGATTGTGCTGATTTCAGCCGACAGAGTTGATTCAGTGATCGGATCTGCAAACGGTTGGAACGAATCAATTGCTGAGACTTCACTCACGCTCGACTCGCTGGGAACAGCAGCGACCACTGGTGAAGGAAAAGCATCGAACGACTCCATTTGCGAGGCGTCAATGGTCAGAGATTCACTGGGGACAGCGTGGAAAGAGTCAGCAGTTGCGTCTTGAATCGTAGCAGACTCGCTAGATGCAGTTCCTACTGGTGCTGAAAAAGTCTCCAACGCATTCATCGCAGACATCTCATGCATCAAATATTCGCTTGAAGCGGCTTGTGTAGGAGCCGAGAAATCCTGAAAAGCGTCATCAGCTGACGTGTAAGGGGCAACAGAAGCGCTAGTAGCAGGCTCTACGGGTGCAGAGAAGTCCTTGAATGCATCGTTTGACTCAGCGGCAGGTGTCTCGACCACCACTGCGCCCGAATTGAACGAAGCGCTTCTGGAATCACTAAAAAAGCCAAACGATTCCTGGTCATTCTCAGGAGCTTGGACGTGGCTTTCGAACGACGCAAAGTCACCAAAGTTGGGCACGATATTTGTTTGCGAATTGGTTCTTGAGTCTCCAAAGAATCCAAAATCGCTACTCAGATCCACAAGAGTAGGCGTAGGAGCTGTGGACGCTGCAGCAAAGTCTCCAAAGGAAATCGATTCAACAGGTTCAACGGCTGCAGTGGAGGTCATACTTGGTGCGAAAGACGCGTCAAAAGAGCCGAAATTGCCAAACGAGGTCGAACCAAAGGTAGATTCGTTTCCAGCAACAGCGACTGCTGCAGACTCTGTACTTTCAGAGGAAGCTTGTTGAACACTATCAGATGATACCGTCTCAACCGTGACTACTGAATCCGTGATTTCATCTGCTGTTGCGACGGAGCTGAAGTCACTAAAATGTGAGGAGTCTTCATGGGAATCCTGCAATTGCGTCGAAGAAAATGTCACTTCTTGTGCGTTTTCATACGTTTGCTCTCCCAGTGCCATCGAAGTGACTGGCGGACTTGAGAACCCAAAATCTCCGAATTCACCAGCTGACGGACCAGATTTTACATCCGAAAAGTCTGGACTTGTTTCTTGAACTATTTTGGCTGCTAGAGACGTGTCTTCGCTCGAGTTCACTTCGCCAGAAACAGAGAATGAATCGGCAGCATCCAAAGTTTCGTGGGAACCAAATTCCTGGACTTCTGATGCCAACATTGACGTTTCGAAAGGCTGCTCTGTGGATGCAAAAACAACTTCAGCCGCTGAAGACACTTCTGGGATAAACTGAGCACCGGAATCCTTGATTGATGATGTTCTTGATTCAAATGACTCTTGTGCATCAACTGGCGGAAGACTTTCATGACTAAACGACGCAGTAGTAGTGCTTTCAACTGTTCGTGGTACTTCCGCTGCTTCCTCTGGTATTGGTGCTGCATAGTCACTTCCAAAAGCCCCAAATGCTTCAAAACTTGAAGTTCCAGCACTAATATCAGGTGAAAAAGCGCTTTCAGTTGGAAAGTCAAACGACTCTTGTTGGCCAAAGCTTGTTGGCTGAGCGTCATCAGAAAACGAAGGGAAATTGTCTGTCGAAGCGCCAGACTCTAAAGATTCGTTGAAATCACCAAAACTGCCAAAACCACCCGTTGAACTCTCACCAAAACTTGCGGTCGAATGCGCGATAGGCGCTTGGGTTGCGTCTGATTGGTTTGGAGTTAATTCGCTTACAGGTTTTGGTACAAAATCACTGAAGCCAAATGACCTTGACGAGTCAGAAGCCTGCCCTGAGAAGGAATCTAACGCTCCAAAGACTGGCTGATCAACAGGCATTTCTTTGTTCACAGGAAGATCTGAATGAGAAGTTGTTCTTGAATCACTGAATACTCCAAAAGACTCTTGATCGTCCGTAACAGTAGCTGACTTCTCCGTAGAAGTGTCAAAGTCCCCAAACACAGGCAAACTGTCGGTGGCGGAAGCTGTTCTAGAGTCAGTGAAATATCCAAAACCTCCACTCAAATCCACGAGAGAGGCAGGCGGCTGATCTTGCACCTTTTCAATGTTCACATCGTTGCCCAATCCGTTGGTGTTTGCTCCACCCGATAAATCTGAGGGAGCAATTTCAGGGTTCTGCTCCGCACTATTAAAATCTCCAAACGTGCCAAATCCATTTCCAGAAGACTGTGCGTCGTCCTTTGCTTGAAAAGCGTCGAAATTTCCCCATGAGTCTGCGGATGTTTGGTCCGATTGGCCAGAGGCCTCAAATGTGCCAAAGCCGCCAAAGTCATCGCTCGTTGTCGCTGCAAAGCCACCACCCGCGGCTGCCGGTGAGTCGAATGCCGAATTGAAATCCCCAAAGCCTGTCTTCGATGCTTCTGTAGTGTTGCTGTTGTCTCCAGAGGCAGCACTGAAATCACCAAAACTGGTTGCTGCCCATTCTCCGGGCGCAGAATCGTTTGACGCTTGCGTAGAATCGCCAAAGGAAGGGAAAGCAAAGTCTCCAGAGGCAACTGAAGCGTCGGCCAGTGCCGCATCGAACGACGCAGGAAAAGCGTCAAAGGTTCCAAAGTCCGCACCAGAGCTGACTGGCGCTGTCGATGGCGATTCATTCGCTGAAGAAAAGTCAATTGGAGCACGAGGTGCTGACGCGACAGGCGATTGAAGCTGCACGGACGATAAAGAAGATCGAGCTGCTTCCACTGCATGAGTACGTCCAGATGCCTTGGTGCTTGATGGTTCAGTCGGTGCTGGCGTGATCGCCTCCTGGGCAGACTGAGCAAAGTCCGGTACAACTTCCAGCACGTTCACATCAATATCATTCCCGGCATCTAGCGCACTGAAGGTCGACGCTTCTGCCAATGCGAACACATCAAATACCGGAACCGTGTCCTTGGGCCTCGGCGGATAAAAGTCCATCATTGAATCCAACGACAGTAGGCTGCTGTCACTGTCAACTGCAGAGGCAGCAACTGGAGCGCTGCTCGTACTGTCTTCTCCGAAAAAGCGGTTCGACGTCGGCTTATCTCCTGCGGCAGCTCCGCTATCTGTTGGCGAAAACACCAGTAAAGATGGCGATGTCGAAGCATTCTTCGGCTCGTCAGCAAACGATCCAAAGCCGTCAGCTCGTGGAGACCACGCCGAGGATGGGGATGACGCTCCAGCAAAGTCACCGAACGCACTGCTTGGCGATTGGATCAGTTCTGCTGCTGCGGTATTAAAATCGCCCCACGCAGCAGCTGTTGGACTTCCAAAGTCCGCAGCCACGTCGCCGTCGCCCGGCGTTGGCGAGAACAGGCTGCGAGCAGGAGCTTCAAGGCGAGGAGACTCGAACGCCGCATTAAACGGTTCCTGGGGCTGGGAGGAATGCGCGGCAGGCTCCGATTTAAACGTATTGATCGTGAGGCTCTCATACCTGCTGCCTGTGCGACTGGCCGCCGTACTGCTGATACTGATTGAAGCTCGCTCTGTGAGCTGAGCATATAGACTGCGCTTCTTGTCTTCGAGCTGTCGTGATTGGCTTTTCAGCGCCTCCAGCTCCTCCATCAAGGCAGGGATGGCCCCCAGTACAGAGTCACTCGAGCGTTCACGACCTGACGCCGTCCTGTTCATCTGCTCAATGTCCTGCTGCACGGCCTGGATCTGCTGCACGATCACAGTGCGGAGCTCATCGACTGTCGTGAGCGAGATATCGCCCGTCAGCGAAGGCGGGATCACGATTACTAGGTCCTGCAACTGGCACACAAGATCCTGCAGATATCGCTCGAGATTCCGGTGCGCTTCCTCCTCCGACGAGATCAGGCGCTCCGCTAGGCTGGCCAGTTGGGCCACGTTTGTATTCTAAGGGGAGCAGCAGCACGTTAGATCGCCACTGAGCTCAGGAGCAAGGGGGCGCATGGAATAGATACCTGGTGCTCCAGCAGATCCGTCAGCGCAGGCACGCTCAGGAGCTTCTCAGGCGGCCGCAGACTGGCGGTAAAGCCGTCGGCCAGGTCAAAGCTGTTCTCCCAGGCGGTAGCGGCGGCAGGTTGCTGCATCGTATTGGTCTTGCCAGGGAGCCAAGACGGCTGACTCAGCTGCGGGAAGAGGTACTTGGGGAACTCCAGCGGCAGACTGCGCAGCTCGCGCTTCGTGCGGCACACGATGAGATGCATGACGAGCGCAAACTCGTGGCGATGGACGAGCGCGGCGTCCGGTTGCAGTTGCAGCGTTTGCACCGAGAGCACCAGCTCCGTAAGCTCCTGATGAAGCACAACGAGGGAATCAGCTACCTAATGCTGTGATAACGAGACGCTAGGCCCACGCACATTGATGGAGAGGCCGGACTTGGCGAACAGCTCCATGGCGCTGTCGCGGGGCACGAGACCGCGGGCGTCGGCGCCCATGCTGTCAAAGATGGCGTTGTATCGGCCTTCGTCCACGTCAGTCATCGCGTAGCTGTGAGGATCCAGAGGCTCCTCTGTAAAGCACAAAGACTACATGTCAGCAGGCTCAGCATGACTTGGGCGCATGGGCTCATTGCGTACCTGCAAAGCGCGGCATGGCCAGAGGCGTCGCGTCGGTCTCCTGGAGCACGGACGAGCTGGACAGATCATGGCCCTGCTGAGCCAGTGCCACCAGCCGCAGCGCAACACTGAACTCGGCTCTGGAGAGAGAGGATTGCGACGCGGTCGCCGCTAGCGTCCACACCTGCTTCAAGGTGGTCACGGGCAGGCCGGTCCTCCCGAAGAACGCCACAGCCTGCGCCCCGCCGATGGCGTTCTCTCGGCCGGTGTCCGCCGCCAGAAAGAGTCGCTCGTGGAATAGAAGCTCCTCTGGCCGCAGGCGGCTGAGCCACAGCGGAGTCGTCATTCTCCCTCCCGCTTGCACACGTATGATCGTTTCGGCGATTGACGCCTAGATGGAGTAATTTCCATGGATGAATATGATCAGATCAGTAAATTAACGCAAATAGAGGAAGCAGAAGTCTGGTTTGTGCATCGTACTTAATCGAATCCGGTTGCCGAATCGGAGGAGATCGAACCTAAGCGAAGTCGGCTTCAACTGTAGAGGCAACTTGAAGCCATGGAGGGATCAACGGAGAACGCTGCCCACGAGCAGGTCTCTGGAATGAATGCTTAAAAAACAATGGAGTGAAGACACAATGGATTCGATTTCGCTACGTCGGTCGCAGTCTCTTCCTGCTCTTCCGCTCGTGCGTCTCTTCGCTCGTGATTGATACTTGCAAGCGGAGCCGTGTCACTCGATATGACCGCAAATATCCACAGCCGAGCGTATGCGAAATCCATTCGGATTGCGCTCTGGCTCGCCTACACAGTACGGACATCTCAATGAAGTGGCGACTTCCATGGATTCTTACTCGTGCAGGTCCAAGCAGAAAGAAGCCTGGGCACTCGCGCCTGATGTCGTTACCAGCAGAGGCCTTTGCCGAGCGATGGGATATGCTGGTCACTGCTGCAGCTCTGAAGGCATTAACTCACGCAGATCGGGGTAAGGCGCTCGCTCCCAATCGCATCGTCAAGCAACTAGAGACAGAGATAGAGACAGACAGAGAGATGGTCGAACCGCAGCATGAAACGCAAGTGCCCAGATCCTCTCCCATGTGACACACTAAAGACCGACAGGCCCTCGTCGCTTGGTCGCCAATCTCTCGCGCGCGTCCACGGATTTCTGCCGCTTTGGACCGCCGCAACATCTGGGCGATGGCGATCAAATGCTTTCGTGCCCATAGTGGGCCTCCAATTTTCTTTAGCGCTGCAGAGTGGTGCTGGCGACCCTGAAGCCAGGTGCGCATCCCAGCGAGGCTGGCTACGTATACAGGCTATGCGTGAGCGGCGATTCTTTCCATGGACTTCCATCAGTCTGACACCCGTTCGCCTCTCCTCATCAGGCGTGTGGCTTGGCTCTTCTTCCCCATGGGCGCGCTGGTGTTGCAGCGAGCAGGAAGCAGGAAGCAGAGCCACGCATTGACATTAAAGATCGGAGAGCAGGCAGGCAGGCGTGAGCCTAGGTGACGTCATGGTGCTTAGGCTTCATACTGGCGGTAGGCATTCCCGACCGATCGCACTGCGTTGGTGCTGCTGCTGATGCTACCCTCGGCGATTACAAGTCAAGACGCAGACGTTCCTGCAGATCACGAGGCTTATCTTCTGCAATCCGGAACGCTGGAAAGAAGCTGGAGATGCAGCCAGCGAAATCCACTTGACCGTGCGGAAAGGTCGCTCTGTGTCAAGGCGCAGAAGAAACGAGGCGCGCTGTTCTCTTCTCTTGAAAGCCACTGGATGGCCACGGACAGCAGCGGCAGACGATGCTCACTCATTAGCCCATCTCATCAAGAAGTGAAGGCTTTCAAGGCAGAAACGACTTTGGCCTGGAATATCATTTTTCAACGAATATATAATGCTCTAAGTACTTATTTATGAAGGGTCCATACAGGAGGTCCGTTCAATACTGTAGGTACATTCGCGCAGATAAGTATTGTACTTAAAAGGTTATTAAAATATGTATTTACCTCATGAGTGATCAACGAACTTGCTCTTGAGGTCCACAGGCCATTGGCCGAGCAGAGACGTGTGGCTGGGCCACTCTGTATTCTGGCCTACTGACGCTCTGGCTGGTGGCGTACCCAATAACTAGAGAGTGCGTCCAGTTACGGTATGTATGCGTTTTCAAAAAAGCTTGCGTATTTACGAAGCAGCTGCATCGCTCACAACCAAGAATTTTTATTCTAGCCATTTTGGGTCACTATGGGTCAGTGATCCACATTCACTTCTCCTGTTACTGTACTGTTGAGCGGCATAAACATGAAGGTTTGTATTGGAAAAGATGTGACGTGGTGTTGGGAGAGGAGCTGTTTATGGCCAAGGGACTGACGTGCGCGCGGCTGCTGAACCTTGTCGGCAGACACGGAGCATTACTGTAGGTCGCCTGCTCACAAGAAAGCCTGTGGGACACCAGTTTTTTCAGCGGTGTGAGTGCTTCTCCTGCTCTATCACAGAAGGTATTTCGCCATCTTTATGATGGATCACGTGCAATAGGACCACAGTGTCGCCCCAGATTTGCATTGTGCCTCATTTTTCTCCGGACCTCAGCACCCAGTACAGCAATTTGAGAGTCTCCACAACTTTATATTCCACTGAAAGGCGCCTGGCTGCTGAAAAGCGTGTAAACTCCAATTTAGAAAGACTGTGCAAGTACATAACCTGTCCAAAGAGATGATGGGCCACGTGCGATGATGAGCATCCCACTGTTGCCAGGAGCCCTGTCCATCAGCCGAGGGTTCACTCTGGCCTCCTTGACGTTGGCATGCGTCGGCTGCGGTCATTACGCAAGTTCCCGAGTACGTGACAGCCAGCCATGAGTCTCATGGGCATCAAGAACGCACCTGTGATGGCGCTAGTGCTGCCGCCGTCCTGCGAGTCACCCAAGAGCAAGGAGGTCGCGCCGTTCCTCAAGAACCTGCGCAAGATGCTCAACGTCGAGCCCGACGAGATTCTGCGCTGGACGCCCGACGGCCGCGCCTTCGAGATCCACGACATGGAGCAGATGATGGAGTACGTGCTGCCCAAATACTTCAAGCACCGCAAGTACACGAGCTTCCAGCGCCAGCTCAACTACTTCAACTTCCGCAAGTGGACCAAGTCCAAGGCCGTGGTCTGTACCTTTTCCAACGACTTCTTCCTGCGCGACAAGCCGGAACTCTCATGGCGCATCACGCGCAAGAAGTCGGTGCATCTTAACGGGTTCAAGCCGCTTGGCGCGCGCAAGGCCGCATCGCCGGCCTCGGCGCGCCGCAATTACGATGTAGCGGTTTGGACCGCCGACGCAGCTCAACTCGCAAAGAGCTCTGCGTACCAGCAACACCAGCGCTCGCAGTCCTCTGGTGTAGAGATGGGAGCCTACAGCAGCTCGCTCGAGCCGCATCGGTACTACCCGCCCTCGCACTCGATGCAGCCGTCCGGCGAGCACGAAATCGAGTCCTTGGACTGGATCGACCACTTCCTGCCGTCGCTGGAGGTGAACCCCAAGGGCGACGACCACGCGCCCAGTGCGATGATGCTGCCTGTGTTGCGCACCAACCACTACCTCTTCCCCACGTCCATGCAGGCGTCCGGCGACTACGCGTGCATGGCCACCATGTAAGCGAGGTATCCTTCCCATCGACCGGCCTATGCGTCGGTCCCAAGTCTTGAGTTGATTTCTGAGAGTGTGTATGCTGAGTATGCTGAGTAGTTTGTTGTAGTTTTGGTAGTGTAAGTTGTGGTTAAGTGGTTGTGGGCCTTGTGGGCAGTGGATATGTGAGAAATGAATAACATAAAGCGTAGATTTGAGTTGCATCTGATGGGTATGGATGATCAATGACATATTGCCTGCGAGGTTGAAGCGGCGGGATAGTCAATTTGATGGGCACACAATTGAGTATTGGTGGAATGCAGCATTACATATGTAGTTAATGATGTAATCGTTGCCGCAATCCAATCAGCAGAGGAGAACAATCATCTCGAGGCAATGAGGATGGATTACGAATGGGAACACAGACTCGTGAGTCTTCCGCCATTCGGCAATTTCAGATCCAGCACGCAGCCATGACTCGCGTGGTCATCATCGGAGGCGGTCCGGCCGGCCTGAACTGCGCCAAAACTCTGGCCGGCTCGCTCAAGCCCGTTGACAACGTGGAGGTCGTGGTGCTGGAGAAGAGCAGGTTCTTCTACCACACCATCGGCACGCCACGCGCCTACGTGGAGCCGTCCTTCGTCAAGAAGCTCTTCATCCCGTACGACAACGCCATCCCCAAGAGCGCGAGTGACTACATCAAGATCCTGCGCGCAGTGGCCACGGGCATCTCTTCCGAGAGCAACGAGGTCTCGTACAAGACTGTCGGGGACGATGACAAGCCGGCGGCCACGGAGCAAACGCTCAAGTTTGACTTCCTGGTCATCGCCACCGGCAGCACGTACGCAGTGCCCATCAAGCAGGATGAATTCTCCCACAAGCACACAGAAGCCAAGCTCAAGCAGATGATCGTGCAGATCGAGAACGCCGAACGCATTCTGATCGTGGGCGGTGGCGCTGTGGGCTGTGAAGTCGCGGGTGAGATCAAGTCCAAGTACCCAGGCAAGAGCGTGACCATCGTCGAAGGCCGAGACAAACTCGTGTCCAGTAACAATGTTGTTGACAAGTTCCGCACGAATCTGCAGTATGCGCTGGACAAGCTCAATGTGAAGGTGATCCTGGGCGAACGTCTGCCCGAGCGACTGACGGAGAACTGCTTTGAGAAGCGTACGCTCACGACGGACAAGGGCACGGTCATCGAGTCGGACATTCAGCTGCTATGCGCCGGCTTCAGTCCTGTGGCTGAGCTCATCAAGCAGATGGACCCGGCGCTCGTCACAGACAACGGCTTTATCCGCGTGAATGAAGCTCTGCAGCTGGACGACGACCGCTACGCGCACATGTTCGCACTG
>JAADVF010000257.1:0-35570 GCA_023334555.1 Elongisporangium undulatum
CCAGAGTGGTAGTACGCCAATAGCGTCAACACGATCCCGACATCTGGATGACTGAACTCTGAGCGTTCAGACGGGATATCCGCCGCTCGAAATGGGATCGCCAACATTTTAGGGCGGGATTCTTGCTCAGGAAGGCCGTAGTCCACACGATGACGCTTTTCCAAGCAATGTTCCATAATACCAAAGGCGATTAATCCTCGCAGCGCTAATAATTCATTTCGAAAGCAATCCGATCCGACGTGCTCGAATAGCCTGTCGATTGAAGCTCTTGGATTTGTAAGGGCTTCAATAAGATGATTTCGAGCTATCTTGCCAAGTGCTCCAAGCCAGGCAAGCTCAAATGGAGGGTGATCAATTAGATCGTTCGCAATCGCTTCTCGGAGCTGCGCCCGAAATTCGGCTTCGCCATCTAAGTTTGTGGCGAGACGCAGGCCATTGAATGCTCCAATGCGGGAACTATACTCCGGTTGACGGCTACACACGTTTGGGGACTGAGAAATCTCGATAATTCGTGAGCTCTGATTATCCGAAATTGCACACAGAAGCGATTGGGCCGCTACCCATCGATGAGGCCCATTTTCGAGTTTCTGCGGAATTCCCATGGCATACACCAAGTGATATTTGTGGTGCAAAATCGCGTCGCATTCATCCATGATATCAATATACTGACCTTTTTCCAAGACCGCATCAAGCCACTGAATGACATCAGAGAGTTCATCGTCTTGGCATTCGGATAGCTGCCGTCGGTTCAGCTCCAAAGACAGTCGGTGTTCAGGAGCGACTATTAAGAACCCACCACAACGCTTGGTTTCCTCAAGTGCTTCATTCATTAAGCGAAGCTTTTCAATATCAAGTTCAATCTTGCGATGGAACGGGAGCTCAAAGAAATTCAATTCCGCAATTCCAGCAGAGAGATAACGATGCATGAACTGACGCGTTTCACTTAGCAACGGGGTCAGAAAATGGCCACGAACAATCTGGGAGGAGTGCTGATTGAAATGCAGAAACAGCATCGGAAGGATCACTCGTGTTTTTCCCCTGCCCATATTCATCTGACAGACTATACCAGGATTGTCAATCAAATGCTTAGCAGTCAGAAACTGCTCTTGGCGAATTTGAATATGTCCTTCTACTTCAAACACGAGCCAGTACGGATAATCCGCTGTGCTCCAGGTACGAATATTACTCAACTCTTCATTAAAGTAGCTTTTCGGAACATGCCAGCTCACTGCCGCTCTGTAAGCAAGCCTACGCAGCTTGTCTTCCAGAACGCATAATTCCATGTATAATAGAACCGCTTGTCTGAATGTCAATCTTGCGCTTATGCTTAGTCTCGGAGCTAACTCCAGCAATACATGTTCATCGATTGCGCTGCGCAGAATATCTTGAACAGTCAACGAAGCAACATAATTGATCGATACAAGGAGCTGACTGCAAATATCATCCCTTGCTCTCAGTATCGAATGGTGGAGATAGTCCTCCATCTTTTTCCTCTCACTCGATATATCTGATAGGTAGGAGGCAGCATAATTCGATAGAGTTGCAGTCGCTGATGCCTCAACAGTCATAATATCCTGGGAATGATAAGCGTCCCAGCTCTGGTGAAGCTCTTCATCCATGTCATTGCGCATGGCATTCTTCTGCTTCTTTCGCAGCGGAAACTGACAACTCCTGCCTGTTGAAGTTACCACAGACATCAACTGTGAAAGCAATATTTCCACATCTTGAACGCACGAAGCTTTAACTGGGATGCGCTCTAAATCCACAAATTCCTTTCCACAGACACAAAATGAATGTTTCTGGCCTTGTGTACTGCCAAAGCAAAATAATTCTTCAGCATCACGCAGCCGAACTCGCCACGAATTTCTGGTTGGATGCAAATTGCACATGTTTGAGTATTCATCCTGTTCGTAATGGCAATCCATTCTGAGATTTAGTTTTTCATGTTCACCCATTAAAAACGACAGTCGTTGAGAATTCTCCACTAGCATCGATAACATCAATTTCATTGCAGGTTCACGGAAACAAAAGCTGCACATATTAACCAGAAAATTCTGTTCAACTGGTGTGTATGGACGACTGGAACGACATTGACGGAGGATCTGCAAGGCTGCTTCGATGCCAGTCATACATAACTTCGGATCGGGAATAGAGGTCCCGGTACTAGCATATAGGGCTGCCAACTGTAATCTTGCACTGATCGATTCAGCTTGGAATGATTTCAATCGAAGATGCTCATCATAAACAACCACATGCAAGCCTGCTGAAGCACTCGTTGATATATCAATATCAACCAAAACGTTGTCGAAAACGATTCCTTCTGGGACCAAAAGCCTTAACTGAGTTCTTGTATCCGAGAAATCACTTGAATGCAGTACAAGATAGCGTTGGAATCGTGGAAACACTCCAACCAAGTGCTGATCCGCACTTAGCACATACCCCTTGTACTCCGTTGACTCCAGTTTAGAGCAGTCATTGATCCAGAAGCTCAGTCGAAATCTTGGAAGTTCAAAGACAATCTTTCCATTCGGGCTTTGTCGGATTTGAATAAATTGCTCGGATTCAAACTTGGACAAGACTCTGACAATTTCCATTGTGTGGTCGCTGATAATAAAATCACAGTTCATTATATGTTTCGCCAGCCTTTCGTACGATTGATTTCGAATATTCCCTGGGATTTGATAACATTTGGCTGAATTGTGATCTTCGTACGCAATGGCAAAAGAGACTTCGTTTTCCACTGCCCTTTTGGGAAGAAAGAGCACACAGTGTTTTTCTACCCAATACCAGTGAGAGTAGAGCTCACGTAAACGCAATGGAAGCACTTGGTCGATTTTCTGGACCCACGAAGATCTGCATAGCTGTAGAGTAGTCTTAGCCTGCTGGCAGTCGTCTACTTTCTGAACCAAAAGCTCGCCGTTGACCATGAAAATGTCAAAGTACCATCCTCCAAACTCGTTGTTTGTGCGGTACACGCCTTTGACGGCACTAACTTCAAAATCGTACTCGTCAAATAGTTCTTTGTACTTTGAATGCTTTCGAATCGTCAAAGGCAGTCTGCCCGAGCAACATCCGTCCGTCAATACATACCCATTCAGCAGATTTATTGCATAAGAGACATCACGAACTGGATCGTGAGCGCGATAGCAACTTGATATATCCTCACTACTCGAAGTATTAATCTGCGTCCAACTCAAATTGGAGGGTGCACTTGGATTTACGAGGCGCAACAGCCGTGTCAATACTACATCGGTACCGTTTTGAGAGACAAAGTCAACGATCGACACAATGCGCTTTTGTATGACAGCGTTCACCTCCAATTGAAGTCTATCCAGACAGGCGTTCTTGCTGATAAACATTTTTGCATTGGTGAAAAGAACCACAAGCTCGCATATTTCCGCAAGGTCGGCATTGTCAACTGGGCCTAAGCGATAGCAGCAAATCGCATATCCGTACATCAAGCATTCTTTCACTCGTAGCTCCTCACACAACCCAGCAAATTTTCCACTTCGTCGTTCGTGTTGGGCATCGACAGCCCAACGTCGAGCTGCACCAACAAATCGTTTGACAATACTGCGAACTTCCGTTTTGTGTTGACTCAGAAACCCAGCCAACTCGGCAAGAAGTGGGACGCATTCGTATTCTCTTGGCGTCTGCTCAATAGCTGCTGCCATTTGGTCCAGCGACTGGAAAAACACCTCAAGGCCTTCCTTGCTCGTGATATCCGTTTTCCATGGCAAGCGAGACGTATCTTCATCGGTCAAATCGCCAATCTGGAACAATGCTTGCCGAACTAAAGTCACGACACAAGGGTTCGACCAGGGTAGACGGTTATCCTTCAGAGCACAGCATAACTTGCGTATTTGCTGGTATGGAAAGGCTCGCAATGAACCAAACGTCAGGTACGACGATCTGTCAAAATCATCCACTGGTTGCTCGTCCAACATTGAGTAGACAAGGTTTCCGCGTAAGTTTCCCCCAGGATAGGATACAGCCCATTGTAGCACCTCAAATTGCTTAGGCAAATGCTCGGTGAAAACCTCAATCGATATATCCCTCGATATCTTGAAAGGATTTATAGAAAGACCCGATACGTCGGTCCATAGAAAGGAAGTCCCACTAAAACCTGGATACCAAACGCATTGTCTGGCCACCTCGTCTTCTGACTCAATCTCATCCACGGAGGTCGGACCATGTTGTCTTGGAACGCTAAACATTGGCGGAAATGCTGTAATAGCTTGCTCTGAAAATTGTTCCGTCGAATAGCTGTGTCCATTGTAGATGTTCAACCAAGAGCTCTTGCAAGAGTGTCCTGCAACTTTTTGCTGGAGATCTTCCGTCATTTCGCAAGGTCCCAGCCTCCTTTGAGCACTTAAGCAAAGCTGAGCCAAAACACCAATATCCTCAGGCATTTCCAGGAAAAATAGAGTGGTTAGTGCGGCTTCTGTTTCCTGCGGGAGAGGACTCTCTATGCATCGAGGCATTTTCAATACAGCTTTGAGATTGTTTTGGGTGGAAGTCAGCTCTTCAGTCAGCTGCCTTATACGTGAGTTGCATTCGTCGATTCCAGGAGTGGTGTATTTACGATGGTAACTGGAAATATGGGAGTTGTAAGTGGTCAGCTCTAGCCTTTCGCGACAAAGATCTTCATTCTTGCTCTCCAAGGCTGACTCAAGACTTCGAATTTCAGCTCGAACTCTTATGGCCTCGCGCTTTTTTACGCGGACCGCTCTCCAGTGCTCAGCGACTTTTTCGCGCTCCAAATGTTTCTCGTGAAGTCGTCTTGTCGCATATTTGACGGTTGATTGTGCGACTGCAAGGCCAAACTGGAACGTCGGAGTTTGATTGCTCAGGTGAAAAAGTGGCGGCTTGTTTCTCTGATTCCACGTTCGAATGTATTTCACCACATTTATCATCGAATCGACCGCCTTTTGCTCGCTCAGCACAAGCACTTCAAGCCGCGCCCAATCCAACGCAACGCCATAGTTTTTAATAAACGTACACGATTGGTCGCAGCGCTGATGCACAATGCAAAACGCGATCCATAGAACCAAAAGCTCATGACTTTGCTGCTCGATAATTCGCAGTTTCTCTGAGAGAGGCTGGCCGTGCCATTGCCCGATATACTCGATGTAAAAGTGCACAATAGTATCCACATCCGATACTGATAGCAAGGTATCGGAATTTTTTGCACCGCTGACCAGTAACCGTGAAGCGCCAAGCATAAACTCTTCAACCGTACTCAGCACCAGCATGATTTTTCCGTCCACTTCTGCAGTGTCAATGTATGAAAGCCAGCGCAACAGATCGGAGCTGGAGCAAGTTGATCCATCAATAAGCTCACAATATCCAAGATTCATTTTGAGTTGAGCTTCCGAAGTCGCACTCGCGCTCGCGAGTTGATACGGGTCCATGAACTCTGGTTCATCCAGCAACTTGGGGCAACTCGGTTTGCTTGACAACGATGCTATATGCTCATCTAGCAAAACAAACTGAGCGGCATGAACACGGTTGGCCTTTTCAACAACAGCGCCCAGTCGAGTTCGCTTGCTTTCGCAATCATCCTTCACCAACAAGATATCGTATCCATTTTCCAGCATTTGAATCAATTCCAGAACAATTTTGGTCAGCATTTCAAATATAACTTCAGCACAGGCCCATAGAATCTTTCGGTCCGCGTCACTGTCGCTCGGCAGGCTCTCCAAATTGCTCAACTCTGCTTCCAGTAACGCCAGTTGAAAATGCAGAAACAACTTCTTGGCAAGTGCACCAAAGGCGGGTAAACTGCGTTCGGCCACAGCTCGCACGAGCGGCCAGCAGGTATCCCGGGCCGATCCGCCAGTATGGAGCCCAACGTCCGTCGTTCCTCCACGGGGAGCGATATCTTCGTCACTCTCATTTAGAACAGCAACTCGTGCTTTCATCAATAGAGCGGCGATAAACTGTGGTGTCTTCTGATGACCTTCTTCATTAGACGAGGCGTTGCGCTTGTCACCGGACCGTGTCTGTGCGTCAGCTAGTCGCTTGCGGAAGTCCTCCAGTAACGGGACCAACAGCCCAGCATGTACTCGTCCGCAGTGTAGCACTTTGACTGTCGTGGGGACGGCGCTGTGCACCATGGCTCCGTTTGGAAGGCTGTGTAGCTCCATCTGCCATCCATCGGGGAGAATCAGACAGAGCTCAATGCAAGCCACGCTCACGCGCTCCACTTCCAACGCACAGCCGTACGCAGGCAGCCATTGCTGCACCCACTTATCCCCACGCTGCTGTTTCGGGTCCTGGTCGCCACCAAGCTGGCAGCAGACGCGCTTTAACTGTTCAAGTTCGCTCACAGTGAACTTCCCAACAGGCAATACACGGTCGTCCACGTGCGGATCGCGACGCGAGAACATGTTCTGACTGAGCTCAATGGGCTTGATGGTGCTAACAAGAGCGCACAGATGCGAGACAAATGACCTGCAATTTGCTTCATCCTGCTGAGAGCTTGGCTTCTGGTGTTTGAAACGGAAGACTTCGTTCAGTTGTTTGGTCGAGATCATCGGCTCGTTCACTCAACCAGCAAATTTGCGCAATGAAAGTCACGGCGGTTTGAGCTTCTCGCTCTGAGAACATGAATCAGCAACCGGTACCGGTATTAGATCAGTATTGAGACCGGTAAAATCCCAAATGACTTCACCAATCCACTGAAGAAAGGGCGCAACCTGAAAATCCAACCGCAAGAAAGGTGGCTCTGTGTTCAACTGTTGACATGGACTTCCCTCCAACAAAGAAGCTTGCCTCAGCAGTGCTGAGGCATAGCTGCACAAGCCAGCGGTCGGGAAGAACCGTTTCTGAATAAATCATGATCCTGAGTGAACGGGAACGGAAGCAGCCTCACATTCCAATCTGCTGCCAACTGCTAACATGATCACCGCCTACCACGTTTCGACATGTGAAGGCCTTACCCATATAACACGCAATGTCTGCGATTCTAGGGATCACGATGGACTTCTCTATGGCGCCAAGGTCGCTTGCCTTAGCACAACGCGTTACGGGAGAGGTCTGCCGATCTTTTCTCCCTATCCTCGACAATGCGAAGAGAGAGAGAGAGATCACCACGATACAAGATGAGGTTCAACCCGCAAGATTACTTCAGATTTCTGATGGCAAAAACGTCCACTAGAGGGTGTGACCTAAGTACATTACCTGCTCGTGAAGAAGGACATCCCGGCCGAAAAAATCGTGGCCGCACTAGTGCGCTCGTGCATTCCGGATCACGAGAATGAGTCGCAGGAAATTTACTTTCCTGGAGGACGCACGAAGGATTACGCAGACTCTCCTCGCGCATTTGTGAACGTCTGCTTCTGACATACGTGGATGTGAGCTTCAGAGATCAAGTCAGGAAACGCGGACCCGTGTTTGATGAATCGCCGGTGGGGGAAGTTGGGGTGTGGCTTGAGAATCTACTCACCCGAGCTCCAGACGAAGACGAACACGACGACCAAGAACTGGAGTCGATCAGCCAAGGGATGAGGGCGCTGGCTACGACCCGATAATCGCCGCACGAAGCGAACGCCATAGCGCCAAGCAGCGAGAATAAATGGTAAAGCGAGGAAGAGTTCATAATAAGATGCCAATCTAAATAAATCCTTTGCTCACTTTATGCTGCTGCTACTTGCGTATGCCTGCTCTCGCTTTCTGAGAGATGCACGATATCTCTGGCCAGCAATAACGTTGGCTCTGTTGGGAGTACAAGTTCATTGGCAACGCGCTCGCCCAAGCTCGAGTGGCAATTTATCTGTGATTGATCAGAATACTAGCTTTTGCCCCACTTCTACGGTTGCTCGCAGGCCAGAAAAGCCTGCGTGAGCGCTTCCACGTGCCTATTGGCGTAAAAACATCGTGATTGTGGCCAGCGAACAGTAATTTCCCGCTTATCGAAGCGAGTTTGATGAAGAACTCGTGCGTCTCTGGGTCTTCGTAAATCTCAAAGGCCACGATCGTGCCGTATACTAGTAGCGCGCGCTCGATCTGCAGCTGGAACGCCATCATGGAGTTGGCGTTGGCTAAGAAGATTGCGATGCGGGGCTTGAGTGCTGGGGGAATCCTGGTCCACCTCGCGCTTCAGATGGTCGTACACCTCCTTCGCGCCGTGCTTGAACGCCGCGTGGCTGAAGTCCGTACGCGAGTACAGACGATACCAGAGCCAGGCGACGTACTCGTTGATCTTGTCCACCATCTACTGCTGCGTGATGCCCTCCAAAAAGCTGCTCAAGAGCACGTAGACGCTGTGCTCGCCGGGCGCCGCTGTCGGCACTAAAGTAGCCGTACTGCTCACGCAGTCGACGACTTTTTCCACGCATGTGCTCCACTTCCTTCTTCGTCAAGATGCCGAAGGGCCAGCCGCTTTCCCGCAATGGCGTCGTGTTGGGCTGCAGCGGACCACGGTCTCAGTCACGGTGCATATTCGCTTGAGTGCATGTTGCCTAAGATGGTCATCATTGGCTCGCTATTTTTGCACCAAGCCTATCAAAAGCCTGTGAAGTACCAGCGGATGCGGGAATCGGCGTGTTCATGGCTTGGGTCAACCGCACGAGCCGCGATGCTGCCCACGTGGGCGCGGGGGCAGCAACGTCGTCTCTGGCGCATATAGGCCCCGGCTGCTATGAAAGCGGGTCGCCTACGAGAAGGATAAAGCCGAACGCCACGCCATTCGGCTCCGGTGACACCGCGGAGCGTGGCGCAGTAAACATCGCCAAGGTGCTCAATACGCCTGGACCAGGCAGCTACGGTGTGAACAACCAGGTGCCTTGGGAATCACCCTCCAAGAGCAAAGCGGCAGCGTCTGCAGTGTTCCAGTCCAAATCACTCCGACTGAATGGCGCCAAGCGCGGCAAGGCATTCACGACACCAGGACCTGGAGCGTACATCAAGAACGAGTCGCTTGGCGTCAAGCAAAAGGCGTACGCAACAGCTTCCTGGCTTTGATATATTGCAGCTGGTACTAACGTGTTCTTCTAGTAGGCATGCCAGCATGTCGACCTCGCTCTTGCCTGACAACTCACGCCGGAATCCGGGTATCAAGTGGACTCGGTTACCCACCGCTCCATCCATTCCTGTGGCCGCACAAAGCTTTGGCTACGAACAAGGCGCGTACGGCAAGCTTGTTCGACACGAACCGGAGAAGGTTGGCCACACTGGGAGGGGAGACGACACGCTCGGCCCAGGCGAATACGATCCGCTGCGTGGTCTTCACAGCGTCAATAAGAGCCGAACCACCGATTTCTCCAAGGGCAAGGTCCGTACGGAGCTAGCCTAGCTCAAAGGCTTGATTCTCAAGTGTGGGTCTTCTTGCTTTGATCAGATCACGCGCATTTTCGAGACGGAAGCGATGGCGAAAGCGAATCTGCCTGGCCCAGGTCAATACATCGACCCGGGAGCTGCCAGTCAATCCAAAGACGCGTTAAGGTCCAGTGCGGTATTCAAATCATCAATAACACGAGAGAAAGCATTGCTAGGGAAGGCCACGAACCAGGAAGTGCCCGGACCTGGAGCCTACCACGAACCTGCAAAGACGTTTGCTTCAGGCACCAAGCCAGAGCATTTACAATTCTTTGGAAGCACAGCGACGCGGTTCGATTCGGCTCAACGGTTCGTTCCTTTTCTATTGCTGCTTCTTGGAGATGGCCTGCTGGTGCTCATACCATGGCTTGGGGCTGCTGCAGTGAATCGTTCGAGCCTGGTCCGGCCTCGTACTACAATCCTCCGTCAATATCGCGGCCGTATTCAGGGCACAAGCACAAAGCTCCGTTCTCGTCCAAGCAAGAGCGGTTCTCTGCTGCTCAAGCGAAAGAACAGTCCATAGCGGCACCAGGATCGTACGAAGTCCAGTCGTCAGTGGGGCAAGTGCTGCACAAAGTGGTTCGTTTGCTTGGTTTTTGATTCATATGAACTGGAGAAAAGGAATTGAATCGGCGTGGCGTTTGCTGCAGTCAAGTCGTGTGCAGACATTTGGCAGTACGGCCAAGCGCTTCGACTCGTTTTCATCGCCCGCCAGCGCAACTATTCCCGAGACCAGCGAATCCCAACTCGAGCGTGAGATGAAAGACTCGAGCGAGTCGTCTCGAGCCAACAGCATTCTGGCGTTGCGCAAGAAGCAGCAGCGCAAGAAATCCTCCGTGTTTGCCTCGTCCTCCAGTCGCTTCAAGTCGCTCGGCAAGCCCGACGGCCCCGCTCCAGGCGACTACGAGGTGACTGTCACTGCTGCTTATTGCGAAAGAGACCCTGTCGCTGACTCGATTGCTCTGGCACAGATCCAGAGCACGTGGAACGCGTCCGGAGCAGAGGGCATTTTCAAATCCGCTAGTGAGCGGATGAAGGACAAGAGCAAGCGCGCGCTCAACGTTCCCGTGCGTATCATGGTGCCTCTTTAGCTCACTGGTTTGCTTTTTCCAACACGGCGTTTGCCTGCTGCAGGGTCCTGGATATTACGCCCCGGACATTCCGCTGCAGAAACCTACACACATGGCTCGTCCTGACGCGTTCTACGGCGCAGTGCGTCTCTGCAATTCGCTCACTGGGCTCACACAGCTACTTATGACCGTTATCCTGTTGTTCTGGTACTCAGGAACCTCGCTTCAAGGAGACTCTGCCGAAAGTACGCGTGCCGGTGAGTGGGGCCGTTTGGCTTGGCCTATTTGGTCTGGTGTCTGGCTCATGGCTCGTGCTCCTTATTAGGGCCCTGGCCACTACAATACGGAGACTGTCGAGGCCGACTGGAACCGGCCCACGTACAACATCACGATCGCCACGGAAATGGAGCGCGCCATTCTGTCCTAATTCCAAGCAACATGGCTGCACCCACCCACACTAAATAGAACCAAGCCCACCCACACTAAATGTGAAGCTTCCATTGTTTTTGTTTTTTGGGTGTTTGGGCAATTGATATTGTTGTTGTGTCCGTCACGGTACTTGGGGTCGGACCCCTTGCTTTCCGTGACAGGACACCCGAAGAGAGAGAGAGCGCCGGTGGTGGCGATGGGGGAAGTGCACGACGAAGCAGCGGCCCCCGCGGTGGCGCCGCGCGCGGGTCCGTCCGCCAAGCACGTGCGCAGCGACAGCGGTCGAAGCAGCAGCTCGCGCCGCACCAGCAGCGGTCGCCCAGCGAACTCCCCGCATCCGTCGACGGTCATGTCATCGGCCGGGAGCGCGAGCGTCACGCCTGCGCACGCAGGGACCCCCGATGTCCAGGAGGGCGCGACGCTGGCTGCCCCAGCTGCGCCCGAGCTACCAGCTGACGTGCGCAGCCCTCTGACCAAGGGTCTGCTGTCGGATTCCAAGTGGGAGATCGAGATCGCGGAGTTCAGCCACATTTTGGATGACATGCTCACGCGCGTGACGTGCCGCGAGCTGGTGAAGCACACGGCCGAGTACCTGAAGAAGTTCCCGCAGCACTCGGTGCGCTTCCAGATCAAGATGAAGCAGGTAACGCACGTAGTTGAGCGACGACACCGCTGGAGAGGAGGCAGGATTAGGGCGTGCGTATGCGTGGGTGATGAGTGTGTTGTGTGCGTGTGGCTGCTGTTGTTGTGTGCGGGAACATGTGCGTTTTGTGTGTACCTAAAGCTGCTTCCGCCCAAAGAATCGATGTATTTCTTTTCGTCCATTCTGTCTTCCCACGTCGTTGCATTAACCTCCTAATGGCCGAACCGTCGATACTAATGCCGCTCTTGTGTGTCTGCTTGCTGTAGCGCGCGCTGAGCGAGATCTCGAGGCAGTTCCAGTCCAAGCTCATGCTGTTCTACGTGCTCCACGAGTTCCTCAAGTCGTTCCAGGGAGAAGAGCTGCGCGACATTCAGCGGGAGTGGTTCCAGACCGTGGACGAGATCCTGCATGCTTGTGTGCGCGACATGCGCAACGCTGAAGACGGACGCAAGCGTCTGTTCAAGGTGCGTTGCCTCTCCAACACGACCTGTTGCCTGGTTCGTTGTCTGACTGAGCCTATTGTTACCCAGACCCTGGCTCGTTGGGAGGAGTTGAAGCTCTACACTGTGAAGATCAAGGGATGGAAGAGTTTGGTCATGGGGGAAGTCAAACCTAGACGTCCGCCTCCGCGGCTGCCACGCAATGAAGCTGAGCTGCTCGCTGAGGTGCCAGATCAGTTGATGCAGTTTCCGCCCCCGCCAACGAACCAGGCTCAACTGCAGATCAACCGGTCCACGTATCCCTTGGTGTTTGAGCGAACCGACTTCAGAACCCAGTATGATCAGAAGCAGCACTGGCGCTACACGGCTGTAGCGTTCATTGATGTATTGGCGCAGTGCTTGGGTCTGAGTCGTGAAATCGCGTTGACCGCGTCAATGTTCTTCCATCGCCTCTTTGATCGCGGAATGTATGCTCAGGAGCGGTACAAGTTCGCAGCGGCGTGCATCTTTCTAGCTGCCAAGGCTTCAAGCAAGCGCATGAAGCTAGTGCGGATGGTGCGAACCATGCATGATATTCTCGAGACTTCGCTGATGGTCGGCGACGAAGAAGTGTTGGAATTGGAGCGCATGCAACTGCTGCACTACGAAATCGAGGTGCTCAAGGGGATCGACTTCGATTTGACCATGGAAATGCCCTTTTACTACTTGCGACGTACGCTTGACCAGATGCAAGAGAAATGTAAGCACCTCTCTTGTGGTTACACCGCTGCTGGCTATTCGTCTGACTCGTCTTGATACGCTCTAGTTCGCCAGGATATTTCGGACGATGCCCATGCAGTCCTGGAAGAATTGTACGTGCTACTGGCATGAAGAATTTTTGTGTATGACCGTAGTAGCTGATAATATTCTGCACCATAGGTTCTGGCTGCCCACGTGCTTGTCGACTCCGGCGCAGTTTCTGGCAGAGGCTGCTGCTTATATCGCGTGCAGGAACAAGAGTCGCATTTTCAGCTTCAAGTGGTGCCAAGAGGACCCTAAGGGGGCTATTCTCACAGAACGTTCCGCAAGTATGTGGCTTTGTGTGATTCCCATATGCTGTGTTGACTGACGCTTTGTGCTTTCGGAATCTTGCAACAGAGGAAATACTGAAGGAATATCGCATGCTGTCAGAGTGGAAACAGGACCAGCGCAAGCACTTTGATATGCTCGTGCGTACTGTCGACACTCGTCTTCGAACAGATTCCACGAGCTTAAAGGAGGCATTCCGGTGCCAACAAGGTGGTCTACGCGTTGATGTATTTACGATTCAGCTTTCAGCAGAAAGCACGAAGAAGGGAGTGAATGAGTCCAGGTCGCGAATTACCACGGATCTTGCCTCCGAAACCAGATCAGGCTCGAGGGGTGCCCGTGGTGGCGATGATTCTCGATCGTCTCACTCTCGTGGTAATGCGCGCAAAGATAAGGAGGAAGGCGTCAAGATCAAGCAGGAACTTTCTGCCGGGCGGTCACATAACCGAAGCCAAAGTCGCAGCGTAAACCGCCGATCGACGAGCTCACGATACGATAACCGTAGTCTTGAGGTTGAACAGCCTCGTGAGTCTGACAAAGACCGATACCGCGACGAATTGCCAACTCGAAAGAGGGCAGACAATTACCGAGAACGTGACTACGATCGAGAACGCGATTATGATCGAAATCGTGATTATGATCGTGAGAACGATTACAATCGTACTCGTGATTATGATCGCGCCGCTCGAGACAAGGACTATGATCGTGAGAGGGACTACGACCGCAGTCGCGATAAAGAGTATGCTCGACCCAAGGAGTATGAGCGCAGTCGTGACAAGGATTACAGCCGAGAACGAAGCTATGATCAGGACTACGACCGAAGCCGGGACAAAGACTACAACCGCAATCGGGATTACGGCCGAGAACGAGAATACGACCAAGACTATGAGCGCAGTCGTGAGTATGACCGCGATCGTTCTTATGCTCGCGACTTCAAAAACGGCGACTCCAAGTCGTCTCGGACCTACGACCGCGAATACAAACGCGACGACGAAGGAGATTACGCTCGCGAGCGGGACTACAATCGCGGTGCAGAATACGATCGTGACCGCGAGTACAAGCGAAGCGGCAAGGCTTATGATCGTGAGGATGACAGGTACTACAGAGCCGAGAGCGATTATGATCGCGGTCGTGGGCGAGATTATCGCAGCTACAGCACTAGTCCTCCTCGACCGGTGGCTTCGTCCAGCTCCAAAAAGCGAAAGCGCGACAGCCGAGATCGCAATGACAGTCACAGCCGAAGCTCCAGCCGAAGTCGCAGTCGCGATCGCTATTATACTCAATCGCGCTCAAAAGCCGAGAGCAACCGCCCGCGCAGCTCCAGCCGCTCGCGCGATCGTGGGGCTGAAAGTCGAACCGAAAAACGAAGTGACCGCTATTATCCATCCTCAAGCAGCCGTGACGATGGCGGCGGCTACAGGATCAAGCAGGAAGATGCCGGCCGGTAAGCTGGGCGTCACCGTTCGACTTTCTCCTCGTTTCAATGCGCATGGCTGTCTCCGTGGGGTATGTGATCCAACCGTGCCTATCGCTGCTGGATGCCCATGTTAAATGCGGACGTTAATCACTTGCATGCTGTCGCGGTATGTGTTGCGCCTTCATCAGGTATCACCACGAAGTCATGGCCAAGTATAGCACAGGACTGTATGGAAAGCCTCTCAAGGGAATCAAGGCGTTTGCTGAACTGGTAATGATACATAGATTCCCAGTATGGATAGGAAAACGGATTACTCGTCTCTCTTCCTTGTCTCCAAGAGACCGCCCTCTGATTGTGTATCCGGATTGTTCACTGACGGATGTGTGGTGCTCGTTCTGTAGACTTCATACCAAGCTGCTGCTGCATCTATGTGTGAAGACATCCATATATGCTGGTCAAGGCTCAATCTTCAATGCCCAATGAGTGTCTGTCTGACCGAAGATCGACTTCCAAGTCGGTCCCACCTCTTCCCGTCCGTCAGCCAATGGCTGCCAAGTGAATAAAGGCGCGAGGTCGCGTGGGTATCCGCTCCCTCATTGGTCAAAACCGTGTTGTCCCTCCTCTCTGCGATTGGCTGAAAAGGCCGCTCAGGTTTTCGCGCGTCTTTTTTGGCGGGCGGCGATGATTTGGGGATTTGGAAAAAAAAGTCCGGCGCCGCAGCATTCAGAAGCGCCGCCAGCAGCAGACGTCTCACGCCAGAGCTGATTGCCGCGACCACAAGGCGCCTGGCATCCCAGTCTCAAGCCCATTGCGCAGCAGAAGGACCCTGCGTCTTGTCCCCCAAGCCGCGGTCACGGTCGTCTTCTCCCGGCTTTGCACCATCAAGTTCTCTCCCACGCATTTGCTAATCCTAGGGTTACGTGAGTCATGAAGCGAGTGGAGAAGAGTCCGGCCTGCGTGGCAACAAGGCAGTCACTGCGTAAACGAAGCGCCGCCGCTGCTGCCATGATTGCACGCACGCCGTCGCCCTCGCGGCGCCGCCAGCGGAGAAGCTCGGCAGCGGCAGAGTCGGTAGACGCAGTCGAGGCGGCTAATACGGGTGATGATGGGCGCTGCCTTGTGCACACGCCCGTGAGAACTCCGACGCGCCGACTGCGACTCGTTTCAACCGACGAAACAGGCGAAGACATTGCGATTCTAGCTGCCGATGCCATGCCGCTGGAGGGCGTGCTCGACTTTCTGAGCATAGGTTTGTTGCTGGGCTTGATGCAACTCTGCAGTGGACATGCATATCCCAACGATGTGCTAACTGGGATGCCTGCTGCTGCTTAATTTTGACAGACGGGTCGACATTCCACTTATTCACTCCGTCACCGGCGTCCTCTGGGCGTCCGGCCATGGCGAGTTCTCCTCCAGCGTCCGCGACGTCTTCGCCTGCGCGGCGGCTTAGTAGTGCGTTCTCGTCGCCTTCCCGCTTCTTCCGCTCGCCATGCAGTACGAGCGAGAC
The DNA here is from genome assembly GCA_023334555.1 of Elongisporangium undulatum. Classification (NCBI taxonomy): domain Eukaryota; phylum Oomycota; class Peronosporomycetes; order Pythiales; family Pythiaceae; genus Elongisporangium; species Elongisporangium undulatum. The sequence continues at coordinate 15,896 of JAADVF010000257.1, forward strand.
CGGCAAGACTAGGAAACGACGAGGTATCGTACAAACGCCACGCACGTCAAAGACACAAGAGGAAGAAACAGCGACGACCTCAATCTCAACGCAGGCTGCTCAACCGAAAATCGATGTATTTATCAAGGACGAACCTCAGGAACATGTGGTGCGAACGCCTTCTCGAAAGTACACGAAAGTTTCGATCAAGCACGAGGAGATGGAGGATCCGATCACGCTACACTGCACGGAGGTTCCTCTTTCGCCCTGGCCTCGACGTCATTCATTTGCAGCATCCCCATCTCCTCCGTCTCGAGTGCCTCAACTGTCTCGGCGGCTGAAAGACGACTTTGATGCTCACGATGATGAAGACGATCTCGACATCGACGATTTGTATTGTGCCCCTAGTGGATTGCACAGCAGCATCGGCGACCAAGATTCTTTCTTCTCGTTTGCACATACGCTCTCCCCTTTGGTCTCAGCGGATGAACTGGATACAAGCTTTCTGTCTGTTCGGTTTTCGCCGCTGGTGTCAGGAGCAGCACCCTCGTGCGAACTGCAGCGACTGTACGAAAGCCCAAAGCTCGTGTCATGAGCAATGCGTCAATCATACTGACTTAGTTGTGCTTGCATGTAGAATCCCTCCATTCCCGCTTCCAAAGCTTGACGACGAGTTCAACTCGATCTCTGACGAAAAGGCAAATGAGACTGATGGTTTGGAAGCTGTGTCACCACGGAGTTCAGAAGGAAATCAGCCGTCAGCACCGAAGACCCCTCTTTTCTATCGAAATCATGCCTCTCCAGGGTCCTCGGGGTCTTCTTCATCATCGTCATTGATGGATTCGTTTCCAAACATCCAGGCATCCACAAGTGCTACTCCTGGAAAAGATGAACGAGCCAGAATCTGCAGTCAGAGTATCATGAGGATGAAGCTTCACTCGCAACTTGATTCTTCAACAACATATCCAAAACGAGAGATTCAAGCCATCAACAACAGCTTGTACGTACAGGGTTGTATATCCTGTTCTTGCCGGTGGTACGAACTTCTGACAATCACTTGTTTACATAGAAAGCGAAAGAGTCACATTCGAAAGCGAAAACTTGAAGAGAAGCGCAGTCAGCTGAAAAGCTCAACTTCAGGAGTTCAGCGCAAGCTGCTCCACACACCCATGAAGATCACACAAATGCGATCTCCGTTGCATCCATTCAATGGTCGGATGCCACGTCGGCCTATCGGTGGGCATTCACATCCATTGGCAACACCTCCACGAATCCAGTCATCGCTCTCACCTGCAACTCCATCGGTCACTACTGAGTGGAAGCCGGAGAAAGCTGGATTTTCTATTGGTATTTCATTGACTCCATCGTCATCAGCAAAGAACGGAAATCCGTTTACACCGACAAGTAGTGCCCCCAAAGCTCTTTCAGCAACTGTTTCGACAAATATCATGTCTGCTTTATCTGCAACAGCGAAGACCTGCGCTGCTCCAGCCACCCCGATGAAAGGTCCGCCAGGTCAATCTGGTGGTGCATCATCAACTCTTGAAGTTTCTCCCATCAGTGCAAGTTTGCAGATGACGCCAGTTCCAGGAACGACTTTGCCGACAGCAGCAACTCCTGTCTCCAAGAAAGCCCCGTGCAACTGCAAGAAATCCAAGTGCCTAAAGCTTTATTGCGAGTGTTTCGCAAGCGGCGGATACTGCGATGAAAATTGCAATTGCTTAGATTGCGCGAACACGCAGGCTACCGAAGATGCCCGACAACAGGCGATTGCTGCACGGCTAGAGAAGAACCCGAATGCGTTCAAGCCGAAGATCGAGGCAACAATAGCTGTAGCCACCCCAGTTGGTGGGCAATCTCTAACGACTCCAGCCAAGGGCGGAAACGCGTTTACAACTCCAGTGCAACGCAATCGGGCTTTGCGGGGGACGCAAAACATGAAGAAGATGCACAAGCACGGCTGCCATTGCAAAAAGTCAGCTTGCCAGAAGAAATACTGCGAGTGCTTCCAAGCAGGAGTACCGTGCGGAGATAACTGCCGATGCATTGTACGTTCAGTTGCATATTGTATGCGTGCCTTGATCTCAACTAACGAACAAGCCTTTGATTTGTAGGATTGCAAAAACCAGGCTCCATGTGTGGCGCATGCGAGCATTGGTACGTTGTCTGCGACCCCAACGCCTCTGCGTCCCGGGGATGCTGATGACGCATTTGTGTCAACCGTGGTGCAGAGTGTTCGCCAGCGGCTTCGCATCGACCGCGATACGTGGGAAAAGAATTTCTCGTCACCATTTGAGTTTTCGCCCCGGCGAGAGCGCGAACGATCAGAGCGCTACAGATCCCAGCTGCAAGCACGCACAGCTAGTCTGACTCCTGCGAGAGCTGTGTCATCGTTGAGCTTTCGCTTGAATCCAGACGCTGAAGCAGTGACTCCAAACATGATCGTTCCCAAGAAAAACAGCAAGTCGGTCTCTCCCCTAGGTGAAGGCACTCCAGCGCTGAAGGATGCTGGCAAGAACGCTGCGGCGTGGGGATCGTCCAAAGATCGCGAACGGCACCTTCACGGCATTTCGGTAGCCTCAAGGTCTACGGCCAGTACCAGTTGGATCCTAGTCTTCCCGCTCTTTGGTGACGATCTGCCACCAGTGAAGAGCGCAGTCAGTGCGCAGATCTTCCAGTACCTGTCGAACGCGGATTTGTACAATGCCAGTCTCGTGAATCGACTGTGGAGCCAGGTGACGATGTCAGATACAATCTGGGACCATGCCAACTTCCTCCGCCTCGCGCCATCAGAAGAGGAAGCGCAGGCATGAGGTGTGAGCAAATGAATCTGTAGCTGTTAGGCGATTGTAGGGCAAATATTAATATCACTCTTTGTTTCTGTTACTCTGTTGAAGAGCGTGACGTCTGTTTGTCGTGTTTCTCTGGCCTACTCTTCCGACGGAGTGAGCTGGTGGTGATGATTGGGAATTGAAATACAGCATGAATTCTAGGGAATCGAACGCTCGGGTCTGTCCTCCTCGCTGCCAGCTCTCTTCTCCTGGAAAGACCGAGCGAGTGGGGCCGTTCGCTCTCACTCGTTGTTTACGCATTGGACACCGACTTGGTGAGCTCCTTGCCGCCGGAGCTGGGCGGTCGCTCACTTCCGAGTCGCGGCACGCGCAGCGGGTGGTCCAGCGAAATGTTCTGCAGACGCACGCCGCCGAGGATGTTCTCCGGAAGCTCTTCCTCCGTCTGCGCCTCCAGCAAGAACGCCAGGTCGACCACCAGCGATTTGGTCACGCCCTGCACCATGCCCACGACCGTGTTGGCCACCGAGTTGGACGAGATATCCACGTCGACCTCAAAGTAGTTGTCGCCCTTGAAGTACGGGCACTTGAGCTTGTTGCCCAGCAGCGTGGGCTTGGAGCCCACGGCCTGGCGGATGATGAAGCTGCCGTCCACGACCGTGGGGATGAGCTTGAAGCGCGAGTTGCGGAAGGCGTCGTCGCCGTCCAGGAAGTCGTTAATGAGCTCGCAGAATGGCGAGCCGTCGTCAAACAGATTGTCGTTTCTGGGCTGGAAGTAGAACGCCAGACTCATGTTCTCCGAGCCAGGGATGATCATGGTGATCACGAACGTGAACTTGGACGTGTTGCGCGCCACGCTCTCGGGTCGCGCCGAGATGTGGTACCGCTCCTGCGAGACCTCGAACGAGAAGAGATCGACGCCCACGAGGCGGAACTTGGGCTGGGCCGACGGGATCTTCTTCTTGTCCACCAGATAATTAAAGCCGCGCACCTGGAACAGCGAGGCGTCCGGCTCGGACCACATCTTCTCGGGTACACTGGTCTGGAGCTTGGGCATGGCGGCGGAGTTTGCCCCAGGCAGGCCCGAGGCCGAGTCGATGCTGGTGCGCAGCTGGCGCGAGCTGCTGCCGTCCTGCATGGACGACGTCTCCGAGGACTCATCGCTCGAGCTGCCCGTGACCGTGACGTTGGGCGTGATAAAGTCGTTGCTGCTCATCTCGTCGCGGATGCCCACGACGCTGCGCAGCATGGGCATCACCAGGTCCACGTCCATGCCGAGTTGGTGGTAGATGCGCGACCAGCCGCACGGGTCGTAGCGCAGCACGTAGGTCACGAGCGACCGGATGGCGCCGCTCGGCACCTTCTGCGGCGCGATCACGAAGCCGCCGCCCAGGAAGTTGGCGCGCACGTAGTTGTGGCGCACGCGGCATTCCGGATGGTCCATGCTCTGGTACATGACAAAGTACGACCCATCTTCTTCGCGCCGCCAGTAGCGCATGAGCACGAGGTCGCGCGGCTTCTGCCAGAGCGGCCACAGGTAGGTCGGGCGCTGCGTGATGTACACAATGTCGGCGTGGTCGTCCATCTCCTGGATCACACGCATGGACGAGATGGACGGGTCCCAGCGCTGGTACCGCTTCGGGTTCATGAGCAGCCGGAAGACCTCCGTGGGCGAGCCGTGCACGACCTGCGAGACGCGGAAGCTCGGGATGTCGATGGCCTGGGACGGCATCATGGCCGCGCAGCACACGGCCACGGCCACGGCCGCCATGACGAAGCACACAAGCATGTTGTTCACGAACGAGTACATGATGCTAAAGGCCAGCACGGCGCTGGTGAGCGAGGCCAGGATGAGCGCGTTGGTGGTACTGGCGTGCTGCGCATACATCGAGGCCGCGACCGTGTGGCCCAGCGGGCACTCCTGCATCACACGCAGGCCCTCTTCGACCTTGGCCAGCCACCAGCCCTGCTCCGACTTAGAGTTGTTGTCGGCGTCCAGATTGAAGAGTGAGACCATGTCCTCGTCCGTCTTGAGCATGCGCGGCACCGAGGCCGGCGTGGGGTAGATCTCGGCGTCCGTCTTGAGCTTCTGCTGGTGCGCTACGAGCTCCCGCAGCGAGCGCACGGCGTTCTCCACGGCCTTCTTCCACTCCTTGGCCTGCTCCTCCGTCTTGGCGCCCAAGTCCAGGAACCGGTCCTTCTTGTATGACTTCTCGCCCACCTCCACGGCGAACGTGATGCGGAACATCCACACGGGGCCTAAGCGGATCAAGCAAGCACAAGCGGATGAGTATATAAGAAGGCAGGCGGGCGGACGGACGAGCGAGTGGACAAGCGGACTACGCACCGTGGTGCTTGTGCTTCTCCTCCGAGTTAAACACGGGCCCAGCATAGCAGCCGTTTGTGAGCACGTACGTGCCGCGCGGCGCTGGGTCGCCGCGCTTGCGGTAGTAGCGCAGCTGATTGCCATCAAGCACGAAGTAGCGCTCCACTACAAGATGATGATACGATCGTGTTAACGACAGATGAGGAGACAAGCGGATGGAGAGGCTGGTACTACTTACACCAGATGAGGTTCATGTGGTCTCGGCGCTTGGTCAACCATCCTTCCATGGCGGAGATCAGGTCCGCTTACAAGCGGATACTGGTGACCGAGCGGTTTGGAGGCAAACGCGAGAATGAAGAGCGGATAAGGGGGGACCTTGCGCGCTCTCCTCTGCAGAAACAATGATCCGCTCTATCCGGAACGCCCGTCGTCCGCCCGATGACCCGTTTCTGCCCGCCCGGTTTTGCTGTGTCGCAAAAGCGTCAAAAAGCACGGGGGTTGTCCATAAATAACGCATTGTCCAACACTTGTCGAGGTCTTGAGCTTTTTCTATTTACGGTAAGTATGACCATAAATACTAGCTCGCCGTAATCAAGTCAATTGAGTCACGTCGCTCAAAACTGGATTTTTTGAGACTCAGTTAATGGGGTTTTTCACTATGCAACAGTTTACCAAAAAAGGTATGCTTGTAGACAGTGCCGCAGTGCCCCGCACACACGTCACAGACGGACGCCTAGAAGCCCATCCAGCCAGAGTACCAGCGGTTCTTGAACGTGTAGCACGCGATCATGGAGCGGTACATGTAGACAAAGCCCAGCGCGCAGATGACGAGCGCAGGCACACGCAGCTGCGGACGCTGCAGGTACAGCGCCCACTGCGTGAGCAGCACGATAAAGCCAGCAGCCGCCACGTCGTAGGCGCCGATGATCAGGCCTTCGAACACGAACTGCTGACGGCCGGCCGGGTGGAAGTACTTGATCTTGCCGTTGCGCTCCATCGAGTACGGCGGCGGCTCGCGGATGATGCAGTAGACCATGCCCGAGACGGACAGTCCGTAGAAGAGCTGCACGAGAACGAGAGAGATTGGCGTTAGACGAAGCTCCTGGAAGAGTGCATGGCCGCTTCAGAGGCGCTTACCAGCGAGACCGTCATCCAAAGGCGACGCGCGCGCAGCTTCTTGAGCACCTTGTCGAGGTGCGTGAGCACCAAGTAGGCCAAACTGAGGAGACCGAGCAGGATCGTGGACAGCACGCCGTACAAGAAGGCCTTGGAGCGCTGGATGGTGAACTGTGGACGCAGAGAACGACCATGAGCGCCAAATCCACACGGAAGCGCTGGCTGATTCAATAGAGATAGATACCTCAAAACCGGTCTTGGTCTTGATAAATGTGTTCATCTCTTCCGCCTTCTTGCCCGAAGAGTAGACGCTGTACACGTCGGCGGCGCCGAGCTTGATCTTGGACGGCACGGCCTTGCCCGTGTCGTCCGAGCGGTCTGGCGCCACGTACACGAGGTGCGGGGCCGACGTAAAGTCGTACTACGATAACAAGCGCGTCTCGTGAGTGAAACACTGTGATCTGCCGAGGCAACTTCGCTGCAGCTGCCACGTACGATGCCGAAGATGTTCGGGTTCTGGTCAAAGTCCACGATGGCGAAGTACACGTCGAGGCCATCGCGTGTGTCCACCTTCACCTGCTTGGCCGCGGTGTACGACTCGCCGAGCGTGAGGAACTCCGGGTGCATTTGGCTGGTGGAAACATAGCACAGTCAGCATCCCTCCGTTGCTGGAGACAAGCACACGAGCGTCAGGCAGGGGGCACGTACTGGCAGACTTCGCACTTGAACTTCTCGGCCATGGCCGTGAACATCAGGAACAAGTGGTACGGGCGGTCCGGACGCAGCACGAACTTCTCGTACAGCTCCGAGGTCAAGGGCACGACGCCGTCGCGCACGCGGCCCTCAAGCTCGGCCAGCTTCTCGGCGCCGGCGACCACATTCTTGGCACTCTTGCTCTTCTTGGCGGCATCCACGCCGTTGCCCAGCACCAGCACGAGCGCCAGAGCCAGCAGCAGGAAGACCCCTCGACGGCCCATGATCGATCACTCGGAAGGGGGGAGCGCGATAATGAAGATCGGGCGTGAATGAGGTGGCACGCGCAGAGGCGATCCTGCTGAAATGATTCGTTTCAGCCAATCATAATTCTCAATGTCAATATAGTCCCACTGTGATTGGATGAAAACCATGTCTAGAACTGGAGAGTTGCGACATCCGTACATGATTGGACGAATATAAGTGGCATATTATTTTAGCCAATCAGCAATTACTTTCAGTTGGCAACACGGTACGCTTTTATGGATTGCGAATCAAACGCCAAAATGCAAGCAGCAGCACCGCAGCCTGGAGCTGGAGCGGTGGGCGCCAAGGACGTGAGACTGGTGCACGTGGCCGCGCTCTTCCGCCACGGAGACCGCACGCCTCTGTCGCGCAATGTGGGCGACAATCTGTGCATCTCGGCGGACGAAATGCAGTTCTGGATCTCGCGCCTAGCCGATCACACGGTCATCCAGAAGCTCAACCACGGAACGCGCGTCGTGGCAAGCGAACCGGACCAGCAACGCGGATCCAGAGAGCCGGAAGAGCCGCACCATGGAGGCCGCTGGCCGTGCGGACAGCTGACCGCCAAGGGTATCCGCGAGATGCAGGCCAACGGCCAGGCGCTGCGCGCCAAGTACGCCGCCTTTATCGATGGGATGGACCCACGGCAGCATGTCTATGTGTTGTCCACCAATGTGCGTCGCACGATTCGGTCAGCGCAGAGTGTGCTCTGCGGCATGTTTCCAGAGTTCTTTGAGTCGCAGCAGCAGCAGACGAACGACGAGCAGTTCATCCTGGTGCATGCCGATGAGCACAGCCGCATGGCTCCGTCGCACTCGTACGAGCTGTTCGGCGACTTGGGACTCTATCTTGCGGACGAGCTGAAGCAGAACGCGCCGCCCGGTATCATCTCCACCGGCAAGCGGATCCGAGACGTCGTGGGGATCCATTCGGACAGACGCATTTCCTGGACTGGACGTACGTTCCAGCCTCTGATCTTGCAGCAGCGACAGCAGCTTTAGCGCTCACTGACTTGGCCTTCTTTTTTCAACTGATAGTGCGCGAGGTGCTGATTGCACGCAGAGAGCACGGTGTGCCGTTCCCCGAGGGCATCGACCAGGAGCTGTTCGACCGCATCCAAGAGTACGACGCGTGGCTCTGGTTCACGCTCTACGGGAAGCACGACTTTTGCTTCAACAGCTTCCATGGCGGCGTCTCGCAGATCTACTCGCATCTGAAGCAGCTGCAAGAGGTGAGCCATTCCCAGCTACAGTTTTCGTGTATCGCTACTTGACTGTGTTCTTCGCTGTGGCATTGATATTGTAGAAGCGCAGTCCACACAAGCTCACGCTGTTCTCGGGTCACGACAACTCAATCGTTGCTCTCATCAAGGCGCTTCAGCTCCAGACGCCGCCCGCGATCCCGCGCTATGGCGCCATGCTCATCTTCGAGCTGCATGAGCACCGCATCACGGGCGAGCTCTTTATCAAGGCGGTCTACGACAACAGAGAGATCACGTTCAAGGGCCACGAACACTCGGTTCTCTGCCCCTTCGCGCACATGGAAGCGCTGGTGCACGAGTTCCTGCGGCCCCGTGGCCCGGCGGCGCTCTGAATGCATTTGCTGCCGTCCAGTCGGTTCATGTTGAAGTGGAGTGGTCGTCCTTTGTGATTCGCTTAAATTTCCCCTACATGTATTCATTTTTAGCCAATAACATCATCCTTAATGCATACGTCATCGAAAACCCAGATTCAGATTCGACGCCATCAGACTCAGTTTTGTGCACTACTGTGTCCGTTGCTGCTATACGCTCACCCGGTTCTTTTGCTAATCGAGAGAGGTCATTCCTCAATCCGCCATGGCGTCGCGCGAAGAGCTCCTGCGTCTGCACCACGTGCTGCTGTTCCACCGCCACGGAGACCGCGCGCCCGTGCTCACGGAGATCGGAGACAAGTTCAAGCTCACGCCCGAAGACAAGGCCTTCTGGGTCTCGCGCATCGCCACGGACGCGCAGTTCGCAGCGCTCGAGCGCGTGGCCAAGACCGTGGGCGCCAACTCGTCGCTGCCGCCCAACACAACGCCGTTGCGCGGCAGCGGCTGGCCCTGCGGCATCTTGACTCAGAAAGGAGTGGAGCACATGCGTGGCAAGGGCCGCCGACTGCGCGAGCAGTACGGCCACTTGGTGCCGACCGCGACGCCCGGCGAGCACGACGTCTACGTGCTCTCCAGCAGCGTGCCCCGCACGGTCCAGTCGGTGCAGTGTCTGCTGCACGGAATGTTCCATGATGGAAATGAGGTGCCAGAAGAGCCCATCGCAACGCGCGCACCGCTCTACGTGCACACGTACGAGCGCAATGTGCTCGCGCCGCAGCATCCGCTGCGCGTGTTCAACGAGATCGAGATGATCGTGGCCGATGAGGTGGCCAAGCGTGAGCAGCACGAGCGCGAGGCCATGACGAAACTAGGCCAGCACCTTCGTGAGAGCTTTGGCATCCCAGATGACGAGCCGGTGCCCTGGACGGCCATTCGCGATGCACTCACGTGTCGCGAAGCGCATGGTCTGCCGCTTCCGGAGGGCATCACGCAGGAGATGGTGGACCAGATCAACGAGTATGATGCCTGGCTCTGGCATCGTCTGTACACGCGCAAGGACTTTTGCCACAAGGCGTTCAAGCACGGCGCGAAGGAGGTGTACGACCATCTGAAGCGCGTGGTGAACAAGGATTCCCAGGCGCCCAAGCCCCGCATCGCCTTCTTCTCGGCCCACGACAACTCCATCATGGCGCTCGTGGGCGCGCTCCAGCTTCAGATCGGACGCGCACTGCCTGAATACGGTACCATCGTGGCCTTTGAGGTCTACGAAGACCCCGAGACGAACGAGTTCTTCATCAAAGCTCTCTTCGATGAGCGGGAAGTGCCGTTCGCTGGCCACGAACACGACGTTCTGACACCGTTCAAGCACGTGGAAGCACTCGCGCAGGACTTTTTGGCCTACGAGCACCAGTAGAAGTGGGCAGCAGCAGCAGCCATTCCACCGAACAATCAGAGAGAAAATGATTCGAGCTTGCAGTAACAAAATTTGCAGCTATTGCGTGTAAAACTGGTCTAGTCGCTTACCTGAGAAACCAGGAACAAACCAGCCAAGAATTGACTACAGATGCTGCTAGCTTGGGTGGACTCACGCAAGCTGTCGCTCGTGTCGAATCGCCGTTGAGAGCGAATGCGTGCGCGTGCGCATGCGCATCACCGCTCCAGATGCGGCCGTTTGAGCGCTGCATCTTCTCTCCGCTGGCGAAGGCACGTCTGGTCTCGACCATCGCGTATCGCTCAGGCTCTGGTGTACAGTAGTGGCTAGTGAATCGGATGCCAAGAAGCTGCAAGCGTTGGGAGCAAACAATCCGCCAGTTAGTGCAGAGGCCACTCTCAGACTCTGCTTAGCCTCAGCTGTGTCCTCGGCAGTGTGCAATTTTGCAGGCGGAGCAAAGTGCCATGGCGTCGGCCGAGCAGCTGAATCAAGTGTTTCGCTTTAAGCACCAACGTCCGAGCACGCGGCAGGACGAAGCAAGCTGCAAGGCGCTGGTCACTCTTTTGTGTGACTTCGTAACTACGATCGAACCGATTGAGTTTAATGGTGAGGTGTTCTCGCCGCGAGATCCACACGTGAATGATCGCGTGGTGCCCGTTGGAAAGTTCACAGTGAAGGAGCTCAAAGAGTTGACGCGGGTCTGCCGGCAACTTCGTGGTGAGCAGGATCTGCAGCGACCGCGCGGTGACAAGTGGGTGCAGGAATGGCTACCCGCATACGGCTGTGTGTTGGAAGTGGAGCGAGTGAATGCGACCAGCATGGAGCTTCGGCTGGTGTTTCTGGATGGATGGGAACTGGAGCTGCACACGCTGCCCGATGGAGAGATGCACCACAGCGCAGTCTCCAAGACGTTCAATGTATTGCATTGCGGAAGGATCAGTGGCAAACTGTTGACCAAGCTGCATGGTGAGTTCCACCGACGCTTGATGGAGGCCAAGCAGCGCACTGGCAACAAACGCAATGCTGCCGCAAACGAAGAAGGACACCAGAAGACACCGCAATTTATCGCCGCTTTGCTGTTAAAGGCGCATGCCGCGGTATTAAACACAAGCCAGGATGGGATCCAGCCGCGCGGAGGGACGACGGATGTTGGCCTTCATACGGGCGGATCTGCGCGTGACACTTGTTGGCCGCTTGTACGCGCAGTGTTGGAGCACAATCTGGGCACCACGAGTGTGCTTGCGGAGAAGTGTGTAGTGCATTTCGAGCTCGCACTGCTTGGGAAGCAGTTGCGTTTACTGAAGAGCAAGCCAAAGCAGTGTGATTCGGATCGACAAAGCTTATGGGCCAGCGCTGATGAAGTGTTTGAAATGCTGACCAAGATTGTGCTGACCTTAATTCACTTCTTGGAATGTGGCTATGACATCGCTTTGCTGAGAGATCAATGCGAACGGCAACGAAAGCGGTTGAATGCAGTGATCGAGGCGGTCAACAATATCCATGCCGCGCAGTATACGATGCCTTTGGACCAGGATATCGCATTGTTATCGAGCGTATGGAGATGCCCAAAGTTATTGAGTGAGCCAGTGTACTTGGACCCGTATCAGCTGATGGGAGCGCGATCAATGTCTGAATCGGAGCTGAACACCAATTTAGGCTTCTGCGAATTGATCGATTTAACGACCTGCTCGACGTCGTCGCTGATTCAATGGCTGTCCTACATGGATACTGCGGTGGTGGAGGGGAAAATCATGCTTGTACTAAGCACCATCGAAGACGTTATGTTTCGTGCATCACAATTCTTGGTTGATCAGACGTCGGAAGCTGAAGATTTGCAATCTCCATCCACAGTAAACGCTATTGTCCAAGTATACGAACTATACATCGTGAAATGGCATAATCAGCCTATCTCAGATAAAGTGAGATGCATGGAGCAGCAAAGCCACGAGCTTCTGGTCCTGTGGATCGCATTCTGCTTGGCACATCAGGATTGTGCACGTTCTTGTGATCATGTAAACCAGTATGGAATCGCATTGGATTGGCAACGTCTTGACGTGCTAGTGCTGAGTGAGAAGAGTGCTACTGATGCGATGAAGAATGTGGCGATTTACATTCGCACATGGAATGAAAGGAGCAAACCTCCTCTTTTCCACTTGAATAATCAATCGCCAACCTTCGACTTTGCGCTCGCAGTCGCAAAAAGCACGGGCAAATATAGTGATAGACACCTCCATGAAATGAACTGGAGACAAACTAAAATCGCTACGCTTTGGAGGACGATTGAAGCGAAGAAGCAGGAAGCCGAGCGACTTCGAGCAGAAATTCAACGAATCATGACGGACTTGGCCACTGAAAATGCTACGCTTGTTCGCGAAAGGGCTCGTCTTGACCAGCTAAACGCAGATAAATCGTATTACCATCGACGGAGAAAAAGTACCCCAGAAATTGGCGCTTGCAATTCGCGCATTAACGCCTTATCTGGAAAGCTGTCTTCCAGAGAGAGATGTCTGCGAGAGGCGGTGGTCATGCCATCATATATAGTGAGCCCCGTTCCGGAGCAGGGAAACGAAGCCTTATCAACGCTATTTTTCCTGGACATGCCCAACGATATTGGTATCCTGGCACATTTATGCCTGTCAGCGCAACGAGCTTTAGGACCTCGGAAGGCAGATCTCCAACTGCAGCAAGCGATTGCAGGAGCCACTTGCGATTATACGTGGTTGAGAGTTTATAACAACTACACGCTTTCATCCGAACGATTTTCAAGCCAATTTATCACGGCTTTTCCGGGCATGTTTCGTTTGCCAAGGCAATACGGCCCGACTTCAGTGGATGACGTCCATAGTGAAACCGACGTAGCAAGAGAATGCGTCTGGTATCCACAATTCGGTGGGACTTTGTTTTTGTGGAATGATTTATCGGGGCAATCAGTGAATCCTTACAATATCTCAGGACAAATATCAATCGAGTACTTCACGGAGACTTTGCCAAGCGCGTTCCAGTCTCTCCAGTGGGCTGTCGCCTACCCAGGCGGAAAATCCCGCGGGAACATGGTGTACTCAAAGTTGGATGACCAGCCAGCGGATGATTTTGACCGATCGTCATACCTGACATTTGGATCGTTGCGGGCTTTTCCAAACCAGCAAGTACGCAAGTTGTGCTGCGCTCTGAAAGACAATCAACTGCCTTGGTCGAACCGCTGCGTCAAAGTACTTGTGCGACAAGCGATGTTCCAGATTGGTGATTTGACAAACGAGAGAGATCCGCACATGACTTGGAAAACGGATTTCTTGCAGGATGAAGGTCTCTTGGTGTTTTTCCAGTCCATGGATCAGGCTGCAACCAGGATCGAGCTGACTCCTCGGGACTACGAGTGTGTGCCGCTGCTTTCAGAGCTGGCAGGGTATTTGAGTCAATTCATGCCGCAAGCTTTCAGCATTGCGAAACGATTTGGAGCGATCGCTCGTCGCTGGGCTGATGAAGCCAAGTTTGACCGCCGCAGTGAAAAATACGCTGGAACGAGCGATGAACTGCGGGTGAAGGAATGCTTATTGTACGGCTATGCAATATGCTGCTATCGTTTAGGACCACTTCATGAAGATACGTTTGCCGTTTTGGAGCTGTGTGAGCTGATCATTCTTTTCGCCAATTCTAAGAAGTTTATTGGCAAGAATACAACTGTGGATACGCTTCAGTTGGAGGTGGAGATTGTCATGAAGACGAGAATTGTATCCATTGTGAGCTGTGTGATGCAAGACAATCCCAACAACGTGTTGACGTCGCTGTTGCATCTTGTGAACCCGAGCGCTCCATCTGATATGATTTGGAAGCCAATCGGGACTTCGTTGCGTGAGGGTTTATCCAGCTGTTTCCAATCTCATGACCCACGCCTCGGTGTTTCTTACGCGATCAACTTGATGAATGGCTGTGTATTGACTGATGGATACTCCTCCGATACCCTTCCATTGGCGATGCGGCAACTGAAGAAGTATAAAGAGTTGTTTGGACGACGAAACTTTGAGGTCAATACTGTGCGAGGGGTTTATCGTACAAAAGATAGCTTTGGAGGCTGGTATTTCGACTTTTTCATGGAAAATGATGAGCTTTTGGTGCAAAAGGTCCGCATGGACGATGACTGCCAGCAAACTTTGATTACGATGCAGCTATGCAAATCATCCTGGGTTGAACAATTAAGTGAAACGCTACCGTTGCGTCTTCAAGAAATGCATTCGCACTGGTATTGGCTGGAAAAGCGATGCGTGCTTTTCTTACCCAAAGAAGCGTTGGCAAATAATGCATCATTCGTCATTGGGTACAAGGAAAATAATCCTAGCAAATGCTATGATGTCTCAACTGCTCCAGGTCAATCCTATGAGCAATTGGTAGACCATTTGACGCAGTGTGATTTCTTTGTGTGCGATATCTTGAACATTGCTGGTATATTGTCCAAGTTTGAGCCGAATCAATTTATACATGCTCTGCAGACCCCTCATGGAAAAATCGTGTTTGAACTGCCTCGCTTCCGGCTATGCTTTTGGATCAACGACAAGTATGAGCTTGAGTCAACGGAGTATAAAGGGTATGTTCTCAGCAGGAACCAACAGCTGGTTGGAGTGTTTCCTCGCTTTAGTCGATACCTTGTGTTGGCTTTGAGTGATTCCAGCGATATCACTCGACCCCATTTGCGCCTCTTAGTTCCAGAAGGAGTTGTAGTGAACAGCACAGTTATAGACATCCATGTGTCAAATGAGCCATGCGCAAAGTTATGTGTGATTGCTTACGATGAGCATCTCCGATTGAAGTCATTCCAGGCTGAATCGATCAGTGCGAGGTTACAATTGGCGGCCATATATGCAAGTACAGGAACTTCCATTCCTGACGCCAAATTGAACATGACTGGTATAGAAGCAGCGCTGCAAACGCTTCGTCAATGTCGATCTAGTCGGCCATTCACGCCGAACGAGCGGAAGTTTGTGCTGAATTTATGCACATTTTGCTTTCGCGAACCGGCCATGAAACTGATGCTGTCCATGATGGTGGAAAGCTCACATCGCCTTTTCTTCTTAGCTGGCGAAGAGCACTCGTTTACGAGTATCAATTGTCATTTTGAAAAGGACGAATATATAAAAATGTGCAAGCAAACTCCAACAAGAAACCCTTGGCGCGTGCGATTGCGTGATGCAGAAGAACAATATTACTTTGCCAGTGCTCGATGCCGAAAGAACTCGTTTTGCGTATGTGGAGATGGATTCGTGGACCTGCTGTCGATACCCGTTCAAGGTTCATACGTGAGTGAAGTTGAAAGTATGCTCACAAAATTGATCTGCTTTGGCTCATCGCCAAAAGAATCCCACCCTTTTCCATTAAAGCTGAAGCAAAAGAATGTTCTACGAGATGAAATGAACGAGGAACTGCGTCTTAGTTGGGACATCTATCATTCCCAAGACGAAGTGAGTATTCAGGCATCATCTGTAGCGTCTCTATCGAGTTTCTTTCGTGATTCTCTATCTGATGTTACAAACAAGAGGAGCTTAATGGAACAGTATCTACAGAGAAGTATTTTGCGAGCAAGGGAGGATACTTGCAGTCAGCTCCAAAATACAATTAATTATCTTCCCACGCTGACAATCCAAGATATCTTACGCTGTGCTTTTGATGATCATGCTCTGCTTGAATTGGCTCCGAGATTTAGTGCAAGCTCCCGGTTGCGGTTCAAGCAGGCCGCTTTAATTTACATGGAGCTGTGTGTACTGGAAGACAAGCTTGGTCGTCTTGCATTCAACGCTGGAAAAAACCCACCTCCACCAGAAGCATATTTTATCGACGAATTGAAAACCGTTCGCCAGTGGAAAACAATTGACTATCCCTACTGGCTTGCATTTGAGGTCGAAGGGCAGCTCCAGATTCGCCATGAACAGCTCGTAATCGCGAAACACTTGATTAAGAATCCAAGCGCAGTATGTCAACTGAATATGGGCAGAGGAAAGACTCGGGTGATTCTCCCGATGCTCTTTTTGTATTTCAACACGCAGTCATCAAAGATCGTCCGGGCCCATTTTTTGTCGCCTCTGCTCAGCGAAACGCGCAATTTCATGCATCGATACCTCTCTGCTGGAACTGTGGGATTGCATTTCTTTGAACAGCCTTTCCACCGGAAAATCGAGCTTGATGTGGACAAAATCGATTTAATGAAAGAAGCACTGGAGGAGATTCAATCGTGCGGTGGATTCTTAATTGTCGCTCCCGAGTACAGACTCTCGTTGGAGTTGAAACGGTGGCAGCTATCAGACAGCAAAAGCGATGGGATTTCTGATACGCTTGAATCTCTTGATGCTCTGCTGCAAAATGATCAGTACATTGATGTGTTGGATGAATGTGACGCGATTTTGCATCACAAGTATCATTTAGTGTATGCAATGGGCTTCCCGCAAAAACTTGAAAATGGATCGCATCGATGGATTGCGGCACAATCGCTGCTTCACGCAATATCAAGAAGTCAGAGCTCGCGAATTGCAGAGATGCTAAAGCTTCCTAACGTTTGTAGCCGAAAGCCTGAATATGATTGTCGACTGGGCGCATTTGATGGCCTCCGTCTCGCCACCAACTTAGAAGATGAGCTCAAATTTCGAGCCCAGCTTAAACAAGCATTTGCCAACGATCTGATTGACCGCGCGCCGTTCGAGCTTTCATGGCTTTCTGCTCTGGGTAAAGTCGCTCGAAAGGAATTAGTGCAAGTTCTCGCAGATCCAAAATCCTCCATTGACCCACTGGTGAAGTATATCGGATCGAGGTGTTATCGAAACGAATTATTAGCGCTGCGAGGATTAATCGCTTTCGGAATCATGGAGCATTGCTTGGAAAAGCGTCATCGTGTGGACTACGGCCTTCCTGAGCCAGAATCCCGCCCTAAAATGTTGGCGATCCCATTTCGAGCGGCGGATATCCCGTCTGAACGCTCAGAGTTCAGTCATCCAGATGTCGGGATCGTGTTGACGTTTCTAGCGTACTACCACTCTGGCCTTCGTGAGAGCGAAATCAAGCGAACGTTTCAGATCCTGCTGGATCTTGATGTGTCTGAACAAGAAACGCATTATTCTGCCTGGTACAAATCAGTGAAGGATCGTTTGTCTGTCGACGAGCAAACGATGCTATCAAGCGTTGAGTTTATCAGCTTGGATGATCCTCGAACGCTCAGTGTCTTGTGCAGAGTCTACAAATATGCGATGGAAGTGATCAACTTCTACTTGCGTATGAGCGTCTTTCCAAGAGACACGACTCAGTACCCACAACGGATTTCCCGAAGCGCATGGAATCTGACTACTGGTGACATGAACATTGGCTTCTCGGGAACAAACGACAACCACAGACTGCTTCCCTCGGCTGTCACTCAGCTTGAGCCAAATGAACCGTCTCTGCGTGGCACAAATGGCAAAATGGTTGACTTGATCCTGAAGGTGTGCCAAGGGTATGAAGTTATCTCACAAGACGACAATTCCGTGATTGCGTGGGAAGCTCTACTCAATATGGCGCTAGCTAAAAAGTCTCACGCTCTGATTGACACTGGTGCTATACTCGCTGGCGTATTCAACCACGATGCCGCACTATTCCTGTTGAAGCAAGATGAGTTTTCATACAGCGGAGTGACCTATTACGATACACGGCCGGATTGGGACTGCTGGGTGGTGCTAGAACGGGAGCAGCGCGTTATCACGCCACTGAAGAAATCGTCTACGCTGGAGAAGGATACGTTTGTGATCTTCGATGAAGCGCGATCGCGTGGATCGGATATGAAATTGTATCCCCATGCCAAGGCGGTGCTGACGCTGGGACCGAAACTCACAAAGGACAAGTTGATGCAAGGTGCAGGTCGAATGCGACAACTTGGTTGTGACCAGTCGCTGTGGATCATGAGTATGAATGAAGTGGCTCAGAGCATTCTGAAATCCAGTGAACTTTGTGATATGAAACAAGTGACTGCGATCGATATTTTGAATTGGATTATGGACAACACCAGATCAGAGGCCATTCATGGATTGCTGGAGTGGGCCGGTAGTGGTTTGCACTTCAATCGAACGCAGATCAACCCCAACGCAGAGCTTGTGGATGAAGATTGGAGCCTGAAGACTCTCTACGAGGCTGCTCAGGATCTAGAAATGATCGCCAATATTGTGCGCGCCAGAGTTCAGCGGATTTATGGTGATGGTGAAGAAACTGACGGGATCGTGAATGAAATATGCAAGAAAGCCCATCGCTACGGAATGGACGATGAAGTGTTTGTTGCAGTACACAGTGAGGAGTGTGAGCGTGAATTCCAGGTGGAAAAGATCCTGCAACTCGAAGAGAATGAGGTTGTGAAGAACTGTGTGCCTCACTCAGAGAAGCCATGGGATTATAAGTGCGTGCTATCCGCTCGTTCAGTCAAAATGTTGCCTTGTTCGGTTATCGAGACTCGTGCGCTGGAGACCTTCGTGCAGAACAGTGTCAAACCTGCCGGCATGAGTCAAATCTCGTGGTCAAACTCAAATATTGTCGGCACAGTCAACTTCTTTTCAACCATAGTTGTAAAGTCGGCACATCGTGGTGCCATGAATGAGTTTGCTCGCGTCATTGATGCCTTCTTGCTCTTCCCTGACAACTCGGTTCTGTTGTTGTCCGAATTTGAAGCCGACCATATTCTGGAGCTGTTTTGGAATTCAAGCTCGCGCGTCTCGTGTCGGTTCCTGAATCTGTCCTACACGCTGGATTCGATCAATTGGTTTGAGAGAGAACAGTGCGACGCCAGCCACGTTCCACGAAGCCTTGGCAGCCCACTGAACTACATTCCTCTCACGGCAATTGCGACGTGCAGCTTGTTCAACGGAGATGTCAAATTTGGCAAACGCCGATCAAAGCGTCTGGAAGAGGTTGTACGCAAGCTATTGGAATCGCTCTCGCAGCGAGAAGCGACTCTACAAGAGTTTGTGGCTCTCCGAGGATATGCGTACACTTGGTCGCGCTCGTTTTTGCATGAGCTATCGCATGTCATGGACTTGACGGAGCTGACAAAGCACAAAGTGTAAGGACGAAGCCTAATGTCAAGGCCGTTTCATACTCGGACGTTTGCTATGTATCCTTGTCACTAGTAGCTCAAGCATCACCTAGTCGGACGTGCTGATTTACGGCCGAATGCGTAGCAGATTTGCAGCCTCCGCAACAAACGGAAAAATGTCTTGTTGTTGTTTGCTTCGCTTCTTTGCTGCATATTCTCTATTCGCTCTTGCTGCTGCAGCGTTCTCTTTGACAAGATCGCGACCGTGGCTCTCTACTGGCCGATGCGGCACGTTGTTTATTGCTGTATAATGGAGCTTGCACGTACCAACGTGAACAAAGCCATCATTCAAGGTGAGTTGCTCCTCACTTGGTCTTGTGGGCGCGCACTCGGCCCTTGCAGTCGTTCGAGACATTGCGCGTGTCGTTCTTGAG
>JAADVF010000258.1:0-35497 GCA_023334555.1 Elongisporangium undulatum
GTGCAGCCAGTCTGTTTAAACAACTTTCTCCATTCGTTGAGCGTGTACGTTCAACAGCCATACCACGGAGACCTCGTACACCAGTTAATGTGGCGAGTGCAGATGACCAAGACGCTGACCAGCAAAATGGCTTGCTATCAGAGGAAGCCGAAGAAAGGCCTGTGAAATTCGTATTTATCGACGATTTGCATTGTGTCGATGATTCCCGCATCATGGATTCGCCAATTGAACTGTGCCGCTATGTCGTCGAACAGCGCCAGATCGTAGATTTTACTACAAACTTGCTGGCTCCGTGTCGGAACTTCCTGCCCTTCGCGTCTGTTGAATGCCCGACCATCCAAAACAGCAATACAAAGAACGATCTAAAGCGTCTACTTGCGCGATTCGTTTCGATCTCTCTTGGGTCATTGTCTGATCACGATCTATCCAGTATCTGTACATCCATTGCAGCCAGCTCAAGCGATACCGTGACGTCAGCAGGACCTGAAGCCTCACAATTACTCACGATTATCGTTAAATCCAGTATCAAATTGTTCCGAACTCTGGCGACTGAGTTTCGGATCGCCACGAAAGCTGCGTATTTGCCGTCCAAGGTGCACTACATGCCTCATATTCGTGAGCTTTTCACGCTGATAAAAAGCGTTTGCTGTGACGCCAAACCAGCGTTGTCGTTCTCTGAAAAGCCCGTTCTGGCTCGTTTATGGTGCCACGAGAGCGCTCGTGTCTTTGGAGACAAGGCCATCAACACTCGAGACTCAACGATATTTCATCAGAGCATTCGTGATCTTGCTCTGAAGAGCTTCAGTCTGGCGCCAGATGTATTTTTGCCTGCTCACATTGAGAATTTGAGTCGTGAGGCGACCAAGTTTAACGCTCAGGTTGTCTCTTGGCTCTCGGATCAGCTCCACTTTACGTTTGTCGGTGAAAGCAGTGGCGCTGGATTTCTGGATGGATATCGCGAAGTAAATGACATGCAGAAGGTGGAGCTTTCCATTGAGCGAAGCATGATGGCAATGTATCGCGCCAATGTTGCAACCGAGTCCATTGAGATCGTGCTTTGCGGGCACGTGATCCAACATATTCTAAGAATCAGTCGACTGCTGCGCCATGACGGAGTGCACGCGCTTTTGCTGGGATCACAAGGCAAGAAAACCACCACGATAACACGACTTGCTGCCTTTATTTGCAAGAAAACAGCGATCGTGTATTATGTTGGGCATAATGCTACCCCATCTAGAGTGAATGAAGACGCCAGATGGATCAGGGCGTTTAAGAACGCAGTGCTTCAAAGTGTTCGGCAACCGGACAGCAAGATCGTCTTTGTTTTCAAAGATGTGTATTTCAACAATATGAAGTACTATGCGCTGCTAGATCAGTTTTTGAGTGGTGTCAACTTGCCATCCGACGTCATTTCGTACGAAGACTTTGACGACCAAATAATTAAAACATTGCACGCAGATGCGAGCCGCGCTTCAGCAACAACTAGAAATGACCAACAGCAGCAGCAGCAGTCGCTCAACTCAAAGAGTGCTATACTGGACCAGTTCTATTCCAGTGTTCGCAAAAACTTTCAGCTGGTGCTAGCGTTGGCACCAACACAACATGATCGAAGCTCTATTGAATCCAGTGTCATCGCTCAACTTTTGTGGTCATTTCCACACATCGTAAAGGCATGCGCTGTCAGTTATTTCATGGAATGGCCCGAAGAATCCTTGAGCGTTATGGCCCAGAAGGCGCTTTCTTCACTTGCCTTGGCAGACAAACAGCGACTCACACAACTATCGCAGGTATCAGTGCTTACCTATCAGTCTACGCGTCGCTTTCTAGAGCGACATCGCAACGACCAACATTGTATTGAAGATGAAGACAGTGTGCACCATACAGCCGTGACTGATTCAGAAGACAAAACAATCAAAAATGTCCGCTTTGCATGGAATGACCGCCCTTCGTCTCATTTGCAACTAGATCCAAGTATGCTGCTGGATCAAATAGGGCTTTTCGTACACCACTTTGAACGACTTGAACAGGAAATCGCCACAACTAAAGCACGATATGAAGCTGGGCTTGCGTTCATGGAGAAAACCGAGGATCTGTTGGCTGCAGAGCAGTCCCAAGCAGAGATTTTGCAGCCGGAAATGCGCAGAAAAACCGAATTTACACGGAGAATGTCGGGCAAAATGGAAAAGGAAAAACTGACTTCCAACAAGCTTTCCAAGGGCTATGAATTCGCGACAACTCTAATCGAGGCACAACGACAGCGCGTTCTTCATTTGGAAAGTGAGTATCAAGAGCTTATCCACGACTCTATGAAGTTGTTTGCAGAGAAAAGAGAAGTCGTGCGGGTGTTCCAAGAAGCCATGAGAGAGAAATACCCCGACGCAACTGCGGATAACGGGGATTTGACCGCAGAGATCGCAGCAATTGAAGATAGTGCACAGGCTGAATCAAGGTCCTACGATGATGATGATCCAGAAGCTGCAGTGAAAAGATTTCGCTGTGCGTTAATTCGGAACTTTGTCTCGTTCAAGCATGTGCCGACCTCTCTGCGTCAGCTAGCCGAGTGCCTCGGTTTGATCTTCGGAATCCAGTCGATCGAGATCCGCGATGAGCTGGATGCAGATGAAATCATCATGGATTATTGGGAAAGTACCACAACTCGAATGAAGACTGCTCTGTTTTGGGACGAGATCGTCTCGTTCGATGTCGCAGCACGCGTTGATGGGAATATTGTTGCGAAATTGCTTCCGATTTGCACATCGCCCGATTTTTCAAAGGATATGTTTTCCGGTATCCACGAGCTGGCCGGTATTTTGTGTGAATGGGTCCAAGCTTGCGCTCTGTTCGCGCGCGATCTCGTGCTTTCAGCGCCAAAGCTTACCCAGCTTGTGAACGAGCGCGAGGCATTTGTAGAGGCACAGAATGAAATCAATGCGCGCAAGTTGGAGATTCAGCAGCAGGTCAATACAACAACAGAGACCAATGTACAGCGGCATGTATCGGAGCTGGAACGCCAAGAGCTGGAAGGGAAGCTACAGGAAAACGCGAGTGCGCTGCAGATGACTGCTTCTGTGTGGAAAGTTCTGGCTTCATCAGGTGATCGATGGAAAAAGTTGCATGAATTTTACACTGAGCTATCGGTCCAGTGGATGGGCGACTTGATGATTGCGACGTCGATTATTGCGTACACCAGCTCCATGAGCTCCCATGCCCGTGATGAGCTTCGCAAAGGCTGGTCGGAGGCTTTGGGAAAGCATTTCTTGCTGCATTCACCCAATAGAGCAATGCATCAAGTGTTCAATCTCCAGAATCTGAGCCTGATGAAATGGCAAATGGATGGACTTCCCTCTCAAGACGCCCATGCACTTGAAAATGCAGTCATTGCAACGCGAAGTTATCTGTTTCCCGTCCTGATGGATCCAAGCGAAATGGCAGGCGACTGGATCAGAAAGCACGAGGCAGGGAATGCCGTCCGTGTTCTTTCCAGTCGAACAGCCACGGAAGTAGCCATGTGGGACGAGGTGCTTAAGTGCGTGAAGAAGAAGTCAACGCTCGTATTAGTTGATTTCGGAGAAGCCCAGGCTGCGCTGTTGCATTCTCTTATCATGTCCAAGCGACGTGGACGGCTCGATTTCGTGAATCGAGATATCAGCAATATCGCCAATATCAGTAGCGGAGTCAATGGCAGTAGTCTGCCACGTACAGGTTTGAACGGGATCAATCAGCATCGCTGCTGGTTCCAAAGTCGCCACGAATATGCAAACGAGCAGAGCTCGTTAGAAGCGACGTACACTCACGTCCAGCATGAATTCGGCAGTGACTCCTGTCGAATCTACTTTGTCTGCTCGGAAGGAGACTCCCTGGAGCCCTGGATGGCACGATACACGAGTCAGCTGTGCTTTATCCGCTTTGGCCTATCGACGCAGCACATCAAAACCAAAACCATGCAGAAGATCGCAGAGCTGCAGAACAATGCGCAAGTGTTCACAGAGATCCAAACACTGAATCTGGACATGCTCTCTTGCGAGGAGCAACTGGACGCGTTGGAGAGCGAGATCCTCGACTTTTTGTGTGCCGAGACACCGGAAGATATGTTTGGTGACACGTCCAAGGCTCTAAAGATCGTGGGCAATCGCAGTACGTACAACACCATTGAAAACAGCAAACATGAGTCGGAAGCCAAGATTCAGATGCATCTAGACCATTTAGAGCGGTACAATGATTTAGTGCAGAGATGCCTGGATGTTGTGTGGATTGCTCAAGATGTCTCGTTTGCACTTCGCGAACGTAAATCTCCTGATGGAAGCTCATTGCGTGCTCCTCTACACTGGTTATGGACTCTTTTGGCTCGGTCATTGGAAGGGTGCGGCCCTGCTGATCCTGTTGAAGAGTTGTCGCGAAAATTCACAGAAGCCATGATGCAGTACACCACTTCGGGCCTTTATGATAGCAATAAAGAGTTGTACGAGCTTCTATTTGCTCTGCGCGTGTATCAGCACAGGCAGAATGCTGGTGAGAATCCACTTGATGCGCTCTTCCGCCTTCTTCTGGTGCTTCAGTGTCACGATGAAAATCAGCTCAAGATGCTCTGTGCGTCGGTGTTGTCCAAGCTTTTATCTCTTCGACCCGAGTGTGTTCCTGTGAAAATATGGCGAAGCATCTGCTTTTTGGCTGAAAAGTCCACAGAACTACGGCAGTTTATCGTGCACACGACTGATAAAGCGGCAACGTCGACGAGCACCTGGAAAGATTTGGTTGAGAATGATGGCAGAGACCCATCTTGTGCATGGCAGCCTGTGCGAGCGCTGAGTCCATTGGTTCAGCTTTGCCTGGTAAGTGTCGTCCACAAACACCTGTTCAATGGTAACGCAAAGTCGTTCACGTGGAGCGAGCTGCACCCAGCATCCACATTGAATGAACCAACTTTGACTGCTATCGAAGGTACCGCAACACCACTTACATATGCTGCAATGGATCTCGAGGCCCTTCAGCTATCTCCCATGAAGTACGTTAGCTCCAGCTCGCTGGATGAGATGTGGCGTCGGTTCTCAAGTCATCGAACTCCAATCGTTGTTATGTGTACTCCTGGAATGGATTTCTCGCACCAAATCAATGAATTGGCCAAGAAGGCTCAAGTCACGCTGAATCTGGTCTGCAACGAAGAAACAAAGGACGAAACGTTTGAGCGGAACATGGTCACAGCGGTACAAAAAGGCCACTGGGTCGTGCTTCCGAACATGCATCTAGCTCCTTACCGCCTGCGGCAATTGCGCAATATCTATGAAATGATCGATGGCATAAAGCCACATCTCGATTTCCGGGTGTGGATATCTACTATGAGACCCCAAGCGAGTAGTGTATCCAAGTGTACCTTTAGTCATGATGAAGCATTTTTAAGCCGAGTCGCACTGCAGAAGACCTGTGGAAGCCCCTTACGTTTTCAAACCAGTCTGTACAACGCTCTGAAGTGTATTACCCAAGAAAAACATTGCCAGAGCGTGGCGAGCACGTACGAGAAGCTCGTCATACGAGTCGCGATATTCCATGCCATGGTCTCGAGTTGCGATCTGTTTGCATTCGCTCGGTGGAAATCACTGGAAGAAGACTACTTCAGTGATTCGGAATTGCGTACAGTAATCAGTTGCGTTTCGTCCCTTTGGGCATCTTCAAGCCAATCTTTGGATGCCTGGACCACGATTCACGGAGCTATCGCCAACGTCTATGAATCAAAAGTGGATACCTACTACGAGAAACTTCTCATATCCTGCTGCTTTGACTTGTTGTTTCCAGCGCCATCAGTTGATATCGGTCGACAAATGGTTGCTCTCAATGCTGCCCAACGAGCGATCCCTGAGGTTGTCTCAGCTATTCATGCTCTTGACGCCGCGGGATTGATCATGGCACTTGAGCCCAGATGCTCCGTTTGGTCGAATCCCAGTTTCATTCCAAAGGGAACAGTTTGGGACTTTCACCATCAGCACCAGCAGCGGCAATTCGCCAATCGACTGATGCATGTTTTCGTCAATACGGCAGCTGTGGTGCCAGGCGCGTACTTGAAAATGCCTCCGTTTGCATCAAAATCGCTTTCGATTGCGGCCATTGTGGAGCTGCTGGCCAGGTTTCGATCTGAGCTGGATGCATTTTCGTTCGACCTGAAAGAAATCGACTCCAAATTCCCGAAGACGTACAAAAAGCCACTGCATGAATTGACTCATCACGGGATTATTCAGATGAACGCTATACGAGTGGATTTACTTACGTCCATCCAGCGACTTCATGCGGTAGGAAACACGTCTTCTTTTATCTGCATGAGAGCATGACTGACCATTTGCTTTCTTGCACATAGGTTTGTACTGGAACAATCGCTATGGATGCTGAAGCGTGGCACCAGATCAACGCAATAGCCAGTAATACTACTCCTGTTCAATGGACTCAATTGGTCGATGTGGGGAGTCATCTGACCGAATACAGTCCCGAGCATTTCCTGTGCGATATTCTGGAGCGCGTGAAGTTCTTTGCCTCGTGCATTGAGCATGAAATGCCCTCGAGAATACCCATCGACAAGTTCCAGCACTCTGAGGTAAGTGAAACATTTGCGCAATTAGATACACGCAGACGCGCTTACGAAGCCTTCCTCTTCTAGTACGTTCTGGAAGCAATCCATCAGCATTTTGTTCGAAACCATGTTGGAAATACGCTGTGTGGACCAAACTGCCTTCGAGTCATGGCCATTTACGAAGATCGCATGCAGCTGACGCTTCCGACCAAGGACGACTCTCTGTACGTGCATGGACTACGAGTTAAGGGGCATCTGCAGCAAGATGTCGTGATGACTCGAGTCGGCAGCAGTAGCAATTCCAGCAATGCGTCCTCAGAACGCAAGAAGAGCGTCGGAAGAGTGGGCTATGAGGCAGAGATTCTCCCTCAGGGGATCCCGGTGGTACTGGAAGTCACAAGCGTATGCCTGTCACCGAATCTGTCAGAGCATGCGCGAGCGGTGGTATCTCTTCCAAATACGGTCGCTGGGCGACACCGCAACAGCAATGCAACCCCAGCTTATTTAATGGATATGGGGCCGATCACTGAATATCTGTGCCCAATCTACAGAGGTGGAGGGGAACGAGAGTACCACAGAAGCCGGCCCGAAACCAGTATTTATATTGTCAGCTCCCTGCCACTCGGTCAGCTCGTGTTCAGTGGGTCGTGTCTGCACATCGATTCAACAAGTGAGACAATGGCGGACTAAAAGCTGCAAGTGTGATTTGAATGACAGAGACTCAACGTTTTTCACTCTACATCGAGCCATGTTAGCCTCTATTATCTTACATCTTGATTGCGTACAACTTGCGTGAGAATCGTATCACCATGGGCAGCGCAGTCTTGCGCATGAGCTTCTCTCGTCCGGCCGAGTTGTCGACCCACTGGATCAGGCCCGTGATCTGCTTTTCCGGGGTCTCGTAGTCCACTTTGGTGCTGAACAACTCGATCCCGATCCGCGCCAGCATCATGAGGAACGCCACTTTCTTGAGCGTCTCCGTGTCGGTCGCGTGGGGGAATTTCTTCTGGTGGGAGAAATAGGCCTTGATATACCCAGATACCTCTGCATACAAGTGTTTCAGACTCACGCGATCCATGAAAGCCGGAATGATCTCGAAATCAAGTGCAAAGTTCAGGAGAAGCTCGAAGCTCAGGCCAAACAGCTCGTCCTTTGTGGCGCTTTGGTGGTAAATCCCGCAATAGAACTCGCAGATCGTCAGCAGAGGCTTTTGCTCACGCGCTAGAATCGAAAGCATCTCCAAAATGGAGTAGATCACTTCCTCTCGCTTGTTCTTTCGAGCAGACAGACTTGGTTGCATGCTCTGAGGACGCGAATCAATGTCATCGTCTGTTCCGATAGGATCATTGTCATTTCCATGGCCAATATAAAGCGCCAGCCCATTCAGAATCGCTCGCATGACGCTGATGTACTCGTACGACGGAGACGAGGGCGCCATGGAGCTGACCGAGCTGCTTCGTCTCAGAGCCTTTGAGCTGCTCAAAGTGATATTCACACTTGCTTCTCGCTCTCTTCGTTGCATTGGATGCAGGTAGACCTCCACGACGGTCTGCAGTACGCGCGTAGTGTCGTACCGCGGGAAGCGCTTCATCCCGACCAGCGTGACTGCTTCGTAAAAGGCCGTCTGGTCAAAATACCGAAACCTCGCAGTATCAGAACGAGGTGCCGACGGAGCCGTCGTCTGCGAGAAAGCAAAGTCTTTGCGAGGCATTGTCCGCTTCCGTTGCTCTTGCATCTGATTCAGCACTTTGGCGAGAATTACATCCACATCGCCAGCGACGATGGGCGGCTGCACTATCCCACTCTCCAAGAAGAAACGACGGATGCTCGCCACATGAACACCGTTCCCGTCCAGCGAAAACTCCATCGACGCGAACGCTGCCTTTAGGGTTCGCTCTAGAAGTCCAAGCATTAGCCTCCTACATTTCAAAGTGGCTACAATATACCAACGTACCGATTTGGTCACGATCAATCGGCTCTTGATCACTGGTTTCAGAGGCAGGAGTGATCCCACTTTGACCCCATAGACTCGTCGAACGTAGTGCCGATGGATCTCTTGCATTGATCACGATCCCTTCCGTTGCTGAGTTTCGCCACATTTCGGATGCTCTCTTTCTGTTTGTTTGGATGTGACTGGATTGCCTTGTCGTTGGCTTTGGTGGTGAACCTCTAGTGAGCCGAATCACTTCATTAAATACCCGTGGTCGCGGTGCATCGATATCTTCTTCTCGCATCAGTAGAGACTCGGCTCCTTCTCGCCGACAGTCCTCCAATTGTTTTGATAGCTCGCTTTTCTCGCTTGAGACCGCCTGGGCTTGAAACACGGCCACATCGCGCTCCATCTCGATCTTCTGCTTCATCTGTTTGATATCAGAGGCTCGTTGCTGGCAGTCTATTCGCAGTCTTTCACGCTCCATCAGCTCTCGCGATGTGCTTGAGTTCTGGGCGTTCAGCGTCTTGATTTCCTTCCTCGCATCATGCAACGCAGCCGAAAGCTTCTCGGACTGAGCGACTTCCGCGAGTCGGAGTTCCCGCTCAGCTTGGAATCTGCGATTCGCTTCGTCCAGTGCTTTTTCCAGAGAGTGCGTGCGATCCAACGCCTGTTGATGCACCTCCATGTGGTGCTGGAGGCGGCTGCTGTAAATGCTCAACAGCCTGGACTGCTCCTGTGTGCGACGAAGTACAATCTTGTGGTTTTCTTGCAGCAAATGCTTCTCAGCCTTTAATTCGTTCGCCTCTTGAGCCAAAGCCTCGTACATTCTCTCCCACTTTTCACTGGATTCAATCCGGTTGCAAGGCTCACCTGTAGCTCTGGCTAGTGCTGGTCGTGAGATGCGATGATCGCCCTCACAAGGTACAGAAATGTGACGGTTGATCCCGCTTTCGAGTACCTGGCTCTGCTTGAAAACGGGGCTTCTTTCGTCTGCTGGTGACACTGGCTCCGATTTGAGCGGATCTCGCTGGCCGCCGTCTCGAATGAACTTTTCGAAGTACTCGTCGTCGTGCTCTAACGACATTCCGCTCAGGAATTGCTGGAAGTCGTCGTCCTTGTCGTCCTTCCGCCTGATCTGTCGGTTCGGCTCGACTGTGGAATCTGATACATGGGGAGACGCATAGTGCGTTTTCCCATTCGCGACAGGTACTTCATCCTCTTCGTCTGTGAACAGCTCAGTCGATCTTGAAAGTCGCAAGGAATGACTATCAGGAGACGCTGATGAGTCACGCTCACGGTTCTTTTGGATAGCATCGAGCAGGCCTTGGAGCCGCTCCAGCACAAACTCAACGTCGATGGACTTGAGCAGATCGTCGCTGCGCATGGACTCCACGTGGCTTCTCAGCACGACCAGAGCCGCAAACGTACGCGGGATCGTCCGCTCGCAGGCCTCTACGTTGGCTCGGATCGTTTGGTACAAGGCTTCATACGCTGCTGGCTCGGCCAGAAGCGATTTCAGGTACTCGAACGAGTCACTTGCGACGTCTTTGCTGACCTTCGCAGCTCCGGCCACGAGCTCCCACAGTGTTATTCGTTCCAGCAAGAGCTGTTTGGCCAGCGCATGTGCAGCAAGTCTGTCGTGGCATCAAGACGAATGGGTCAGGGGGGATCAATGACCAGTCAAACGAGCCACTTACGCGCTGAGAATGCCCATGCCGTGGGATTGAATTGGCGCCACAGAAGCGTGAAGAGGCAGGCAGATGGACACGCAGTCAAGAATGCCTTCGACCTGAGCCTGGAATCGCTTCGTAGTAGTTGCGGACGAGGCGGCTGGAAGGCTGACGCTCACGACATAGATCAACTCCAGCGCGCTCTCGGCCAACTGCGGGTCATTGCGGCGCGTGTTCAGCGCTTGGAGCACGACATCTAGTCCTTGGTGTTGTGCGATCTTCTCTCTGCGGTTGTCTTCGTAGGCCAATAATTGAAGCAGCTTGCAGCCGAACAGATGCACCGGCGCTGAGTCCGTGTGCGCGGACATGAGCGAGATTGTGAATGGGATCGCACCCGCCGCATCCAGAGCATGGCGGTTCGCAGCATCTAGAGCCAGGGTCTGCAGCGCATTCAGAGCTCCGGCCGCTGCTGCGACGTCCTGTTGCTGCTTCTGCGAGTCGATAGCGTGAACGACGAGCTCTGCGACACCGTCACGGACCAGAGCGCCACGCTCGCGCTCTCCTTGGGATCCGATCCGCACCAGCACGCGCATGACCAGCGCGACAATAGAGTGAGCGTCGTGAGCCTCGCTAACGAGCAACCAAGGCGCTGTGTCACTCAGAACGCCTCGAACACAGGCCAGAAAGGTCACGAAGGCCTTGTCCCCGACTCGCACAGTATCGTTGGTGGATGCCTCCAGCGTCGCGTCGAGCGTCTTCCAGAGCGCCAGAGACTCGCACACGGTACTCGCATCAATGCGGTCTTCATTCGCCAGCTCCCACAGCCGCCTGAGGAGCTCCAGCATGCTGCGATCACGATTGCGCTATTTGCAGGCATCCACCATGTGCGCTTCAACCTGGCGACATGCATACCCCCCAAAGCTAATTTTAGCATCACTTTTTGGTCAGTAGGAAATATTTCAATCGATACGTAATTTATGTTGTCTTATGCAATTTTTCGGTCAAATGGATTTTAGATTACTTCCTGCATTGAGCCAAACGATGGATGACTTGGCGCAGGCCCGCTGCCTGCATGTGCACGAGCGGCTGACGTCACACGCGCTGGCGTGGCCGTTCCTGGAGCCCGTGGACCCCGTGTCCATGAACCTGCCCACGTACTTCGACATCGTCCGCTCGCCCATGGATCTCAGCACCATGCGCCAGAAGCTGCTCACGCACAGCTATGACGCGCCCGACGCCTTCCGCCGGGACCTGATCCTCATGTGCGAGAACGCCATGGAGTTCAACCGCGACGACACCCACGAAGACTCGGTCGCGTAAGTTCTGCAGCGGGCTTTGCGCTCTCGATGGCGATCCGGTGGGCTTTCTAACCGCAGCACTGACCCCATGCGCCAACAGACTCATGGCGCAGAAGCTGCTGGCATTCGGCTTGAGGGCTATGGACGAAGCGTTCTCAGAGGTGCGAGCCCTACAGGGGAGAATGAGCTCTTACATGTGCAAGCGTCTTGACTCACTGAGTCCTTTTGGGATTGAGTGTGTAGACGGCCACGACCGACTGGAACCAAGTGGTGTACGCGCAGCTGCAGGAACAGCTCATGGCGCGCGCCAAGCAGGCCTGCATGCGCACGCGGTGGAAGAAAGACTCGTTTGTGGCGCGTTTTAACCGAGAGAAGTTGGAGAAGCGGGCGGCGCGGATGGCCGGCGAGATGGCCTAGAGCGAGGCCGACGACCATTGGGAGCTGCGCTGTGATGCTCAGGCACATGCATGATGCACCGACGAGCAAGGGCGTAAGCAAGCATGATGTTAGCAGTAGTAACACTGGATGGGTAATCTCTTCACTGGCGGTCTGTTGCGTTTATGTGGAGCATGAAGAACTGACTACATGCCGAAGGCTCTCATGACGTGAACGACGTGCTCCGGCCATCGACTCCTCAGCAACGTGGAATGCCAGCAGTCAGTCTCCTGGTTATTGTATCAGCGCATCGGTTTCCGACCTCTTTTTTTTCGGCGGCGCAGTGCGAAACGACACGGCGGCGGCACCTGACGGGTCGTTTGGACTCATTCGGTGCCTGCTCCACGTGAAGATTGCGACGCCAGGCAGGCAGGTCTCGCGGTCTGTTGGGTTGTGATGGATCCACGACGAAAGCCTCGTGGAAGCAAGCATGGCGCTGATCCTGCTTCTTCGCCCGCGCTCAATGCACCACCACCAGCAGCAGCAGCCCCGCATTCGATGTTTGAGCTGCACGTGAACGAGGCGTACGAGTTCGACGGCGGGTCCGGGTTCGGAATGACCTTGCCTTCGAATCGACCGCAGCCAGCGATGGCCACCACGCCGTCGTACGTGCCATCCCCAGCTCGTAGTGGCCATGGAGTAGCGGCGGCTCCGGGTGGCGGAGCGCACAAGTTCACATTCACAAACTCTGGAGAGTTCACGTCGCCCAAGAAGATGCCGGTGTTCCCCGGGACGCACAACAGCCCCGAGAAAAAGAAGAACCCCAAGAGAACGCAGAGTCCACGCGCCAAACAGCCGCCAATGGGATCGCTGACAGGCTCAAGTGAGAAGAGCCCCTTTGGCAAAGCGTCCATATCTGATGTGAACGACAAGCCAAAGCGCGAAGCTTCGCCGCGCAAGTTCCTTCGCGAGTCTCTGCTTAGCTCATCCACTGGCTTTCGTGGTGAGGACGACGACGAGGAGCTCGGGATCCGATCGGCCAGTCATGCAGGGAATGCGAACAACACGCTGCAAGAGCGACAGCGGTCCGTGTTCATGGAGCACCACGACCCGTCGACGAATACCTCACGAGTGGTAGCAGCTGACGATGCAGCCGAAGCCGCCGCCGACTCGGCCACTGCGTTTCTCAAGACTGGAGAAGAAGCGATCGCGTTCTTCGCTCGCAATGGCTCGGACAGCGAAATCAAGTTTGTGCACCTGAACAGAGCACGCACGGGCATCGCGTTTCGACCGTATGACCTGGTCGTGGTCGACCAAGGCGACATCGACTGCGAACATTTCACCATGTCATCCAGCGGTCTTGTCCACGTGAGTCCTGGGAACCCTTCGGAATTCATCGCGCTGGCTGAGTGGATGCGGCAATCCACGTTGTTCAACGTGCTCACGTCGCTTCGTTTCTTCAAGCACTACCTTGTCAGCAAGTCGTTTTCTCTCTGGTGCGCGAACGTGCGGTTCAAACTGTACTGTCGGCAACGCAAGAAGCTAAAAGCGAAGCTGTACTTGGCCAAGGAAAGCTTCTGCGTCCCTCTGCTGCAGGTGAAACGAGTCATGAGCACCGAGGTTTTGAGTGTGGTCTTGCTGGACCTTAAAGCACAGAAAACCTACGAGAGCACTGCCTTCGTGGAGTACCAGGCGACCAAACGAGCTGAGGGTAGTAAGCAGTTTGAGCTGTGCATTGAAAAGCTGCAAGCCATCATCCAAAAGGTGTGTCTGGATGTGAAGAACCTGACCAAAATATCCGACCCACAAGAAGATTTCCTCTCGGATACCGTTACGATGGGCGCCAACGGCATGGCCGGAACTCAGGAGAAGACGAAATCAATTGTCGCGGTCAAGTCCGAGCAGCTGGAGCGAAAGAAACTGTTCAAGCGTGCTGCTGAAGAGGCTACAATGATCTCTGACCTGATTCGATTGATTGACTATATCGCTGTGGAGAGCCTTGTGATATTGGCTGTGCAAAGCTGCCGTGAATTTCTCCAAGAACTGAACAAAACTCCGCGCAAGACGGGTATTTTCGAGACCACGATCTGCTTTTCAGAGCAGATCACCAACTTTTCGCCCACGCCAGAGCAGATCCAGCACATTGTGATCTCTATGACCGACGATATCGTGAGTACAGTGAACTCGGTCTCGCGCGTGCTCTACTTGCGTCCTTTCGCACCATACGTGGCGAATGTTGTCGTGGACGCTCCTCATGTGGGATCCACCATCAGCAACAGCATCGATTTCCAGATCATCCGCAAGGATCTCGTGGCCAAGATCATCTGCGATTACGCCGAAGCAGCGGAATACGTGAAGATCTTTGACAACGTTCGACCCATTTACGAATACGACAAGGTCTGGGATTTTGAAGAGTATGCCCAACGAGCCCACACAGTCACAACGCTCAAGGCGGACATGCTTCAGATCAGCACGTGGGAGAAAGAGCTGGAGAAAATGCGTGCCGGTCAGACGATCGGCATCCTTCACGTGGAAAGTCGCAAGCTGAAGCAAACGCTAATCCCAATGACAACCGCAAAATTGGACTCAATGAAGGGGCTCGTGAAGGATCTCGCTCGAGCGAAATGCAAGAACCAATTGATTGAGTACAAGCAACGTATTCAAGCATTGCTGCAGCGTCCTCAGCACCTCAAGGAGTTCGCTGGTCATGTGGAGCGTGTCCAAGCGCTTAAAGCGAAGCAGAAAGCTCTGTCAAAGAACACAAACGTTGTGGACGAGCTCTATCGATTACTTGGTAATTATGGCGTTCGAATCTCGTCGGAAGATATGGTTCAATTGGACGACCTGCGAAGTGTGCAAGAAAATTACAAGGAGGAAACGGATGCCGTGGAAACGTTTATTCAAAGCCGAGTGGGAGAAATGACCCAGCAATTGGATGTGAATATCCAGCGCCTTGACGAACAAGTGCTGCAGCTCAACAGCCAGCTTCAAACGGGTATATTTATTGATCCTGAACAATTCGAAGACCCGACTCAGGTCAAGAATGAGCTGGAGGCCATGAAGCAGAGGATCACTCAACTGGATGAGCTTTCCAAGCAGTACACTGAGTATCAAACGTTGTTTAACCTGACACTGTTCAAGTATTTGAATCTTCAAGCGACCCAGGATTTCTTTGCCACGGTGGAATCGCTTTGGCTCTCGGTAGAGAAATGGAACACGACCTATCGATCCGCCATGACGAATTCGTTTGTAGAAGTGAACGCCGAAGAGCTTTCAAAGGAAGTGGCCGTTGCGTTTAAAGACGCATACGCGCTGCATAAGAAGCTGAGTAATGATGTAACCGCCGTGCTGAAAGATCGAACTGCGGAGTTCAAACTCAAGATCCCAACGATTCTGGAGCTTGGCAATCCCTCCATGAAGGATCGGCATTGGGAGAAGATCTTCAAGGCATTGAGGCAGCCTTGGTATCCTGGCATCCTGTTCACACTGGAAAACTTGATCACATACGATGTGTTAGATATGAAAGATCTCATTGGAGAAGTGTCCTCTACTGCTTCGGGAGAAGCGCAGATCGAAGCATCGCTGATGAAAATCAAACATGGCTGGGACCAGATGCTATTCACGTGCATCAGTCATCGCGATCAAAAGGATGTGTTCATTCTTGGCAGTTTGGAAGACATTTTGACTTTGCTGGAGGATAATCAAGTCACTCTGCAGACCATGATGGGCTCTCGCTATATCCTCGGCGTGAAGGACGAAGTGGATCGGTGGAACAAGCGACTATCGCTTTTATCAGAAACGCTGGATGAGTGGATCACCTGCCAACGCAGTTGGATGTACCTCGAGACCATCTTCTGTGCTGAAGATATCCAAAAGCAGTTGCCAGTGGAGGCCCAGAAGTTCGCGTTGGTGGATAAAAACTGGAAGAACACAATGATGCGAACCAATATTGACCCGAGCGTTATCCGGTCCGTGGAGAATGGGTCCGATCTGGTAGAGCAATTCCGCATGTCCAATCGCATACTCGAAGAGATCCAGAAGTCGCTTGAAGACTACTTGGAGACCAAGCGAATGGCCTTTCCTCGCTTTTATTTCCTTTCGAATGACGAGTTGCTTGAAATTCTATCGCAGACTCGGGATCCTCGTGCTGTTCAGCCGCATCTCGGCAAGTGTTTCGATGCCATGAAAAGCATTCGCTTTGATGAGAGCGCAGCTACCAATGCGAAGAACGCACACGTCATCAGTGCGATGATCAGTGGTGAGGGTGAAATTGTGGAATTCCCCACAATTGTGACTGCGCATGGGCCTGTCGAGAGTTGGCTCGTCGAAGTTGAAAAGGCCATGCGCTCGAGCTTGTACGAAGACGGCGTCAAGGCACTAAACGGCTATCCTATCGAAGACGCAATTGACCGCAAAGACTGGCTCTTTGGGTTTTCTGCTCAGATGATCATCCTTGTCGACCAAGTGTACTGGACTCGCAATGTCACGGAAGCGATCGCACAAGTGGAAAATGGAAATGATCCGCACGCGATTTCCGAGTTTTTGCAATTCAGTTTAAAGCAAATCGACGGTATGGTCAAGTTGGTACGTGGCCCTCTCAGTAAGCTGCAGCGTATCCTTATGGGTGCTGTCATCACCATCGATGTCCATGCGCGTGATGTGGTGCGGTCACTGGAAGAAAGCAAGGTCTCGTCGCTGAGTGACTTTGAATGGACCCGCCAGTTGAGATATTATTGGGAAGACGATGTCAAGAACTTTGTGGCTCGACAGACCAATACGCGCTTTATTTATGCTTACGAGTACCTTGGCAACTCGCCTCGTCTGGTGATCACTCCCCTAACGGATATCTGCTACATGACACTCACTGGAGCGCTCCACTTGCGCCTCGGAGGAGCCCCAGCTGGACCAGCTGGAACAGGCAAAACGGAAACGACCAAGGATCTTGCCAAGGCGCTCGCTGTGCAGTGTGTGGTGTTCAATTGCTCCGACGGTTTGGATTACAAGATCATGGGGCGATTCTTTTCAGGTCTTGCGCAAGCTGGCGCGTGGGCCTGTTTCGATGAATTCAACCGCATCGATATTGAAGTGCTGTCGGTGATCGCGCAACAGGTACTGTGTATCCAGCAAGCCATTGTGGCAGATGTGGATCAATTTGAATTCGAGGGTAAAATGATCCGGTTGAATACAGGCTTTGGCGTGTTTATCACCATGAATCCGGGCTATGCCGGACGAACAGAGCTGCCCGATAATTTAAAGGCGCTGTTTCGTCCCGTTGCTATGATGGTGCCGGATTATCGGCTGATCGCAGAGATCGTGCTTTTCTCGGAAGGGTTTGCGAATGCATTGCCGCTCTCACACAAGATGACGCAGCTGTACTCGCTTTCCAGCGAGCAGCTGTCGAAGCAGGATCATTATGACTTTGGTATGCGCGCCGTTAAGTCCGTGCTGGTGGCAGCTGGCCAGCTGAAGCGCAAAGAACCCGAGATGCATGAAGACTTGCTACTGATTCGAGCCATGCGCGATAGTAATGTGCCCAAGTTTCTGGAACAGGACTTGCCGCTGTTTCGAGGTATTATCGCCGATCTGTTTCCTGGTGTCGTGGTGCCGTTTGTTGACTACGGCCTTCTCCAGAAGGCTATTGAGCGGCAACTTGATTTGATGAACCTTCAGCAGGTTCCATCGTTTATTACCAAGGCTATTCAAGTGCACGAGACGCAACTCGTGCGTCACGGTATGATGCTGGTCGGAGAAGCCGGCAGTGGCAAGAGCACGAACTGCAATGTTCTCGCGCGTGCGTTGACGCAATTGTTTGAGGATGGAGTGGTGGATCGGGATGGCTTCTACAAAGAAGTGCATCAATTGACTTTAAACCCCAAGTCCATCTCAGCCGGACAACTCTATGGAGAATTCAACCTGCTCACGAACGAATGGACGGATGGCCTTGTGCCCAAACTAGTGCGTCAGTGCGTCCAAGAAGCGGCTGAGTCTGATAACCGCAATTGGGTGATCTTTGATGGCCCTGTCGATGCCGTCTGGATCGAAAACATGAACACGGTTTTGGATGACAACAAAACGCTCTGTTTGTCCAATAGTGAACGCATCAAGCTGCCTCATACATTGCATATGATGTTTGAGGTGCAAGATTTGCGAGTGGCATCTCCGGCTACCGTGAGCCGATGCGGTATGGTCTACATGGAGCAGGTGCATGTTGGGATGAGCTCTCTAGCACGCACGTGGAAAGTCACGACGCTAGAGACGATCCTCTCGTCCATGGAATTATGCGATATGCTGCTGTCGCTGATTGAGTTGCATGTTCCAATCGCGATCACGTTTGTCCGTGACCACTGCCGCGAGAAAGTCCCCAGTAACGACCACAATTTGATGCAGAGCTGCTTGAACCTGCTGGCATCCTGTCTGGCCAGTGGAGCGTCGCAAGCAGGCAGCAATGTGACCGACCTAGCTGCTCTGCTTCGCATGTATTTCGTCTTTTCTGTGACTTGGTCCGTAGGCGCAAACATTGACGATGCGTCGAGACCCAAATTCAATGATTTCTGTATGGGTCAGTTCCGTTCGCTCATTGACGGAGACGGCAATAATAGCGCCATGCCGGTCGACAACGTCTACGATGTGATCATTGATGAGAACACGGGCCACTGGGTCTCGTGGATCGAGAAGACTCCGAAGTTCACGTTCCAGCCCGGCGCCTCGTATTTCAGTATGGTTGTCCCCACGCAAGACACCACTCGCTTTCGGTATTTACTGGAAAAACTGTTGCTCACGGACCGCCACGTTCTGTACAGCGGCGAGACCGGTGTCGGTAAATCGGTCATCGTACAATCTTTTTTGGACGACATGGCGAAGACGGACGATTGCATCTCAACCACTATGAGCTACTCGGCGCAGACCAAGCCCAAAAACTTGTACGAGCAGTTTGAATTGAAGTTGGAGAAGAAGCGCAAGAACTTACTCGGTCCTCCTGCCGGTAAACGAATGCTCTTCTTTGTCGATGACCTGAACATGCCAGCGCTTGAAATTTACGGCGCGCAGCCTCCGAATGAGCTCTTGCGGCAGATTATCGACCAAGGCGGATTCTATGACACGTCCAAAATGTTTTTCAAGAATATCAAGGACGTGGTGTTCGCTGCAGCCTGCGCTCCACCCGGAGGTGGACGTAGCGAAGTGACGCCTCGTCTGATTCGCCACTTCCACATGGTGTGGATCCCAAACTTGTCTGGCGAGGTCATGAAACGCATCTTTACGTCCATTTTAAGTGGATTCCTAGGAGCAGAGCTGCCGTTAATGGTGCAAATGGCGACCCCGATCGTGAACGCGTCGGTCCTGCTTTACCAGCGCGTTGAATTGGAGATGCTGCCAACGCCTTCCAAGTCCCATTACACGTTCAACTTGCGCGATCTGTCAAAGGTGTTCCAGGGTGTGCTCATGATAAAGAAGGACAATGTCCCGAATGAAGAAGCGCTGCTGAATCTATGGTTGCACGAAGAAGCTCGCGTGTTCCGAGATCGCCTGGTGGACGCCGAAGATCGTGCCTGGTTCAACCAAGCATGCTCTGAATTGCTTCAGGAGCAGGCCAAAGTCACGTGGCCACCCGAGAAGTTTGAGAACCTTTTGTACGGAGATTACCTCACGCGTGAGAACAAATCCTATCGCCCTGTGGACAGCATGACCCATTTCAACGGACTCCTGATCGAGTACCTGGAAGAGTACAACATTACGTTTCCCAGCCAGATGCATCTGGTGTTTTTCAACGACGCCATGCACCACATCTCGCGCATCTGCCGCGTTCTGAGGCAGCCACGTGGTAACGCGCTTCTGGTCGGTGTCGGAGGCTCTGGGCGTCAAAGTTTGACTCGTCTGGCTGTATTCATGGCGGATTACAAGTGCTTTTCTATCGAGATCACGCGTGGCTACGGTGCGAATGAGTTCCATGAAGACCTCAAGAAGATCCTGATGACTGCTGGCGCCGAGAACAAGCCGGTCACGTTCCTGTTTTCCGACGCGCAGATCGTGCAGGAATCTTTCCTGGAGGATATCAACAACGTGCTCAACACGGGCGAAGTGCCCAATTTGTACGCTAGTGATGAAGTCGAGAAGATCGTGGGCATGGTGCGTCCAATCGCCCAGCAGGCCGGCAAAGTCACGCGAGAAGACATTTTGCAGCACTACGTGACGCTGGTGCGTGAGAATCTGCACGTCGTGCTGGCCATGTCGCCCATTGGAGCCGGCTTTCGGAATCGGTGTCGCATGTTCCCATCGCTCGTCAACTGCTGCACGATCGACTGGTTCAATGCGTGGCCTGAGGATGCGTTGAACTCCGTCGCGAAGCGGTTTTTCGCGTCCAATGCAGAAGAGTTGGGCATCGAGGCGCATGTCGACACGCTCTGCAAGATGACAGTCACCATCCATCGCAGTGTTGAAGACGCAACCGCGCGGTTTT
Organism: Elongisporangium undulatum; assembly: GCA_023334555.1. Taxonomy (NCBI): domain Eukaryota; phylum Oomycota; class Peronosporomycetes; order Pythiales; family Pythiaceae; genus Elongisporangium; species Elongisporangium undulatum. The sequence goes on from JAADVF010000258.1 coordinate 20,285, forward strand.
ATCTCCAATTAAAGCGCCAGAATTACACGACCCCAACCAGTTACCTCGAGCTGATCAAACTCTATGTCGATATGCTTCGCAACCATCGCCATCTTGTGCGTGGGAAAGAATCCCGATACCGTGGCGGTCTGAAGAAGCTCACAGAAACGGAAGAGGTCGTTGGCAACCTGAAGCAGTCCCTCACAGATCTGCAGCCAGTGCTTGTAAAGGCTCAAGAAGACACGTCAGCCCTGCTGATTCAAGTAGCCAAGGACCAGACTGAGGCCGACAAGCAGCAACAGCTGATCCAAGCTGATGTGGAGGCAGCGAACAAGATCGCAGAAGAAGTCAAGGCAATCAAAGATGATTGCCAGAAAGACCTGGACGCCGCCATGCCGGCCTACTATGCATCTATCAAGGCGTTATCCCAGCTGAAGAAAGACGATATTACGGTGCTGAAGACCTTTACAAACCCGCCGCGTCTGGTCGGTGTGACTATGAATGCCGTTTGCGTTCTGTTTGGAGCCAAGCAAGAGTGGAACGAAGCCAAGAAGCTGCTGAACGATATGAAGTTCCTGGACAAGCTCAAGGAGTTCGATAAGGACAACATTCCTCCGAAAACGATTCGTGCACTGGCCAAGTTCATGGTCGACGAAGAGTTTACGCCCGAGACACTCAGCAGCATTTCTACCGCAGCGACCTCTCTGTGTATGTGGGCTCGCGCCATGTACACGTACGATACAGTCGCCAAGAATATCGCGCCAAAGCGAGAAAACCTGAAAGCAGCGGAGCAGCGACTCGAGAAGGAGCAGGAGCAGCTCAATGCGAAGCAGGCCGGTCTGAATGCGGTGCTCAAGAAAGTCGCTGACCTGAAGCGTACGCTGGAGGAGGCGCAGCAGAAGAAGATCGATCTGGAAAAGCAGACGCAAAAGACCCAGGCCCAACTCGTCCGTGCCGAGCGTCTGATTGATTCTCTGGGTGAAGAGCAAGGGCGATGGAAAGAGTCGGCCGAAGGGCTGGCGATCGATATGGTGAATCTGGTCGGTGATATGATTCTTTCCGCTGGCTGTATCGCGTATCTCGGTCCATTCACCTCTGAATACCGCCATGAGCTGCAGATGAAGTGGGTAAACAGCTGCAAGGAGAATCGGTTGCCAGTGGATGGGAACTTCTCCTTCCAGCGCGTTCTTGCGGATCCTGTCGTTGTTCGCGAATGGAATATCATGGGCCTCCCAGCCGACACCTTTTCCATCGAGAACGGTCTGTTCACTACAATGGGTCGGCGCTGGCCGTTGATGATCGATCCGCAAGGCCAGGCCAACAAGTGGATCAAGAATATGTACAAGGCGGCCAACTCACTTCAGATCATCAAGCTGTCGCAGAAAGACTTCCTTCGTACGCTGGAGAACGCCATCCGCTATGGAGCACCTGTGCTGCTGGAAAATGTTGAAGAAGATCTTGATCCATCCCTTGAGCCAGTGCTTCTGAAGCAGGTTTTCAAGCGAGGCGGCCAGTTTCTGCTACATCTGGGTGACTCGGATGTTCCTTACAGCGAAAACTTCCGCTTCTACATCACGACCAAGCTGGCGAATCCGCATTACATGCCTGAAATCTGCATCAAGGTCACGATCATCAACTTCACGGTCACGCTCACTGGTCTCGAGGATCAACTGCTTGTGGATGTCGTGCGAAGTGAGCGGCCGGATTTGGAGCAGAAGAAGAACGAGCTGACAATTAATATTGCAGCAGACACCAAGCAGCTGAAGGAGATCGAAGACAAGATCCTGTACATGCTGGAAAACTCACAGGGCAATATCCTGGACGACGAAGAGCTCATTGACACACTCGCGCACAGTAAAGTGACGTCATCGGCCATCAAAACGCGTATGGCCGAGGCCGAGACGACCTCAAAAGAGATCGATCAAACGCGAGAGGGCTATCGCTGCGTCGCCGTCCGAGGCTCCATCATCTACTTTGCGATCGCTAGCCTGGCGCTGATCGATCCGATGTACCAGTACTCACTGCAGTTTTACCAGAAGCTGTTTGTCATGCGGCTTGAAAACTCAGTCAAATCCGAAGTGCTTGACGAGCGACTGGAGATCCTCATCGCTGATATCACGGTGTCCATGTTCGTCAATGTATGTCGTGGGCTATTTGAAAAGGACAAGATCGTGTACGCATTCATGATCGCGTCCAGCATTCTGCTGCAGCGCGGCTCGATCACAAGCCTTGAGTGGAATTTCTACCTCGTGGGCGACAAGCGAAGCTCTGCAGCTCAAATCACGGCGGCCAGTTTGAGCGGCCTCACTCGTCCGCTGTGGGTTTCGGACAGAGTCTGGAAGGTCTTGATTGGGATGAAAGAGATCTCGCCGGCATTCAACGACCTGGCGACTTCAGTGATCCAGCATGCAGACGAATGGAAAAAGGCCATGGTGTTGTCAGATCTTCCGCACGCAGAGCCATTACCGGAGCCTTGGCAATCTTCGCTGACTAACTTTCAGAAGCTTTTGGTGTTGCGCGTGTTTCGCGAAGAGATGCTCGTGTTCGGGACGCGCGAGTTTGTCGGTCGTGAACTTGGTCAGATGTTTACAGAGTCGCCTCCTTTCGATCTAAGCGGCTGCTACCGCGACTCAAAGCCAGAGACGCCATTGATCTTCGTGCTGTCGCCTGGCGCTGACATCAACGATTATCTCCTCGAGCTTGCCAAACAGGAAGGAAAAGAAGGTTCCGGACTCAAAATCATCTCACTTGGTCAAGGCCAGGGACCGATTGCTGAAGCGTTGATGAAGCAGGCAAAGGAGACAGGCGATTGGGTTTGCTTGCAGAACTGCCACTTGGCGGTATCGTGGCTGGGCCGACTGGAGCAAATCCTGGAACAGTCTCAAACCGATGAGATGCATCAAGAGTTCCGCCTCTGGCTCACGAGTATGCCCAGCAACCGATTCCCTGTGCCGATTCTTCAGAATGGAATCAAGATCACTAACGAGCCGCCCAAGGGCATTCGAGCCAATCTAGGTCGTACCTTCCTCGACATGAAGGAGTCGGACTACGAAGGCTGCTCCAAGCCGCGCGAGTTCAAGAAGCTGCTGTTTGCATTGGCATTTTACAATGCTGTCTGCCTGGAGCGCCGCAAGTTTGGTGCAGTAGGGTGGAACATCCCGTACGAGTGGATGAACAGTGATCTGAAAACGGGCATGCAGCAAGTTCGGCTGTACTTGGAAGAGCAGGAAACGGTTCCGTACGTGACGCTGAATGTCATGGTGGCTGATATTTCCTATGGCGGTCGAATCACAGATCGATGGGATAAACGCACGAACTCCAGTATCATGCGCAAACTATTCTGCCGAGAAGTTATGGATGATTCATACCGATTTACGTCGTCAAATACGTACTACGCACCGTCGGAATGTTCTCTTGCTGCTGTTCGCGAATACGTAAGCTCATTGCCAACTGCCGATGCGCCAGATATCTTTGGACTGCATGCCAATGCCGACATCACATTCCAGCAAAAGGAAACAGGACAGTTGCTCGGTACGATCATGAAAATGCTCGGTGGTGGAGGCGATGGTGGTGGTGGTGGCGGGGCTGCACAAAGTAACGACAGCATTGTGATGGAGATGGTCATTGCCATTCAAGAACGCATGCCAGAGCAGTTTTCAGAATCCAAGGCACATCCGCTGACCTTTCAAGAAGCTGCTGGTGGATCCCGCAACTCGCTCGGGGTGTTCTTGTCGCAGGAAATGATCCGGTTCAATTTCTTGGTTCGTGTGATGCAAACGACCTTGGAAATGCTGAAGCGAGCAATCAAGGGGCTTGTCGTCATGTCCGGTCCGCTGGAGAAAATGTACAACGGTTTCCTGATCCAGCAAATCCCTCGGGAGTGGGAGGATGCTGGATATCCTTGTTTAAAGCCGTTAGCGTCCTGGATCGAAGACTTCTTCGCTCGAATCACGGTCACCAACGATTGGGTGGTCAATGGCCCGCCACTTGCGTATTGGTTGTCTGGATTCTTCTTCCCTCAGGGTTTTATGACGGCTGTGAAGCAGTACTTCTCCCGAGAGAAACAAATCGCTATTGATGCGTTGGTCGTGGGTTGCGAGATCATGTCGATGGACAAGGAAGCGTACAAAACCCCACCACCGTATGGAGTGTACATCTACGGTCTGTTCATGGAGGGAGCTCGGTACGACCGAAATTCCAAGATGATGGCCGAGTCGATCCCGAACGAACTGTTCGACAAGATGCCCGTTATCTGGCTTAAGCCCATGCGGCGCGAGGAGTACAAGCCGAATGATATCTACGAATGCCCACTGTACAAAACGTCAATCCGGGCTGGCACACTGTCGACAACGGGCCATTCTACCAACTTCGTCGTGACTCTGGATATTCCCTCCGACAAACACCAGGACCACTGGATCCGTCGTGGCTGCGCGATGCTCTGCATGCTCGACACCTAGAAGAATAAACAGCACAACCAGCCGTCTACGTACTCTGGCACGACCTCCTGCTCATGCATGCAACGCACTGCGGATAGAATAATAATGGTGCTGTATGATCGGGTTAGTTCGCTCGCTGCTGTCGGCTCTTGAGCCACGCAGCGATCTCTTGGTTCGCCTTGACGCGACCTTCAGACGTTAATTTATAGTATGACTGATTTGTTTGCCTTTCCCACTGTGTTCATCAAGACAACCCATCAGTCAGTTTCAGTGACAGTCCACTTCATATGCAAAGCAGGCCATCGTACCGCTTTCACGTCGCGCACCGAGTGCGCCGGCGGCTCGTACGTGTGCGTTGGCTTGAATTTCTTGTTATGTCGCGCGAGCAGCTCCTCCAGATCCCGCAGATCACTCTTCTCGCTTGTTTTGCTGGTCTTTCTGACCGAAACGCTGTTGGTCGCCACCACGCGCGCAGACGTGGCTGTCGCAGAGCGTATGGATACGGCGCTGGTGGTGCTAGGCTGGCGTCGAGGTTTGCTGCTGGACGCGGTCATTTCGGACTTCAATGACCGATTGCGCGGCTGGTCCACCTTCCGCTTGAGTCCGACTGTCTGCTTCTCCGTCTTGTGCGCTGCTACTCTTTTGCTTGGAATCACCGCCGTCTTGATTGCCGTCTTGGTGGATGGCTTGACGCCGCCCGCCTTGTCCACTGGTGCGGCCTTCGTCCGGAGCATGCGCATGGGCAACCTATCCAAAGCCACACACAACGCCAGGCAATCGTTAGATCCCAGCTTCGTGGACCGCAGTTCTCACGATGAGACATATTCGAACCTTCGAAGCGCCATATCTGCCCGAGGACGACGGTCAAACACGTCCTGGTTCTCCTTGTCGCTCGGATCCTGCGCCGACTCCGCGCTCGGCACTTTATCCTTCACCAACACGTCTCTACGCTCGCCAGTAGTGGAAGGAACACGCCCTGGCGTCTGCGCTGCCGCCTTGTCCGAGCGCGCTCTCACAGCCGCGTGCGCCTGCCGAGCCAGCTCGTCGCTGGACCGGCTGTGCTCCGGGTGCGCCGCGTCGAACCACGGGTCCTGGCGCTGCTTCTCCAGCGGCAACGCGTAGTCGTGCAGCGCGCGCGTGAGATCCACGAACATCTGCGGCGCGTCGAACTCGAACAGCGGGTCCACCGGCCGCTCCATCTTGGCGCCCGCTTGCCCTGCGACTGAGCGTTGGAAGATGGCGGAAGAGAGAGTGATTGTCACGCGCGCAAAAGCGAAAGAGCGGGGCTTTTTCAAAACGCAGCCACGGTACTGCGCTTGGTGCGACCTTCAAGCAACAATGTGCCAATTCAAGACAAATGGGAAACTCTGCTTCTCATTCGCTTCTGGTTTATCTCTTGGACTATTAGGGCGCTGCTGCAACTGGACCCAGACGAATTCTTCAACTGAGTGGAATCTGGATCTTGGACGCTGGCTGGTTTGGCGCAAGAGCCCCTGCGCGTCCACTTGAATGTCATGCTGCTGTGATAATCCTTCTTCCTGCCAGCAAACAAAAAACTCACATTGCTGCCTTGGAAAAAATCACTTGCGCGGACCCCAGCGAGAAGGGCGACGCGGAGCTTCACGCTCCATGGACTCGTCCTCGCGGTAGTGATGACGACGATGAGACTTGTGGGACTCGTAGCGTTCTCGCGAATTTGATCGATGGCGGTCGCTCCCACTCCCATGCGAGTACGAATCCGCCCGCGATCGGGAGCGCGAGCGCCGAGGGCTACGGCAGTGACGACTCGATTTTGATTCCCGGTGCTGGCGACGGTGACGAACGCTTGAAGTTGAGCGAGAGCGCGATCTCGGAGATCTCGGAGATCTGTGCGATTTGGAGCGAGAGCTCCGGCGAGCCGGTGAGCGCGACCGGGAGGGCGAACGCGATGGCGAGCGAGATTCGGAAGACCAAGACCGGGAGCGCCCTTGCGAATGCTTTCGGTGGTGGTGGTGACTCGGAGGTGGAGACGCACGAGACGTTTCATACTTGGCGGAATATCGCTCCGCCTCCGACCGTCGAGACGACGACCGCTCGTGACGTGGAGATCGACTGCGGGGTCGGTATTCATTGCTATCCTTTCGCTCATAGGTTCTTGGAGATGATCGATGACTGACAGTCTCCTGACGATGGCTGATAATCTCCTGACGATGAATGACAGGCTCCTGACGATGGGTGGCAGCCTCCTGGCGCCACTGTGGAACTCCATTGCCATTGGAAGCCTTGGAATAACTTGGCGACGGATGTGATGGAGCTGTATACGTAGGAGCAGAAGGCATAGGCGGTCGTGGGGAAGGTACCGGCTTGTGTCCTTCCCATCGCTGTGGAGGAGGAACAGGTCGCTGCTGCAGGAATGGTCGTTGCGGAGGCGGGGGTCGTTGCTGAGTTGGCTGGCGTTGTGGGGGCGGAGGTGGCGGCGGCATCCTGTGCGCGATTCCACTTCCGTTTCGAGCATTTCTACCACTCTCCATATTTTCACCATCGGACACTTCCATGGAGCTGTCGGATTTCGAACCGTCATGAGGATCCACTTGGGCCTTTACAGGCGTCATATCGCTTCCTGGAGCTTGGGAAGGCGACTTTCCAGCGAGCAGACGCAACTTGGACTCCAGCGACTGACGGATATGTGAATCTCGCTCGCGTCGTTTGCGCATGGCATCGCTTCTGATCTTTTGCTCCGATAGACGTCGCTTCACAAAACTTTGAATCGGAGGTGGCGCCGACATCTGGGCACTCGCTCGGAGTCTTTTCTCGATGCGATAGATCGTGCTCTGGATCTCCAGCCGCTCGTCCACATTGAGATCATCGCAGCTGAAGAACGTTTCGTACTTCTTAGCCATCTTTATTTCGCAGACACCACCCACAAATATAAGTGCATAGCCCAAACTGACCCAAAGCAACATGGAAAACGTACCGATAGCAGCGTCTCCAGCACGGAATCAGCAGCGTTCTTCTGAAGTGCCTCCATGGCATTCATTTTCCACTGGACAGCGCGCTCGCTGTCTGAGTCCAAGGCGTTTAGCAACTCCAGCGTGTCGTCATCATGTGGCGCGGACTCCACTTTCATGAGCTTGGATCGCAAGAGCTCATAGTCCGGCACGTCTTCGTACTTCAAAGATTGCAGATACTTCAAAATGCCCAGCAAATGGATCGCTCCAGGGAGCCCTTCCACCAGCAGACCCGGGGACTTCTCGGTGTAAAACTCCTTCAGACACAACACGGTTTGGCGGTTCTTCTGCTGCGCATCCGCAGCCCACGGCAGTTCTCCGCGCATGAGGTCCATAACCAGATAGAACCAGGACCAGAGATCGTCCTTCGGGCCCAATTCCTGTCGACGATGTGAACTCAGCGACGCATACATGGACGTGCCTCGGAACTCAGCGTTCGGTCGCGCTTGAATGACCTTCTTCTCCTCGTTCAGATGCTGACGCGACAGGCCGAAATCAATGATTTGGTATCTGTTATATAACGGACACTGTGTGAGTATGTCGCACAATTTGGCTGGACGGAAGCAAGAGCCAACAACCCACCGCTTGGTCAGCTCGCTGAAGGCGAAGTTGGACGCCTTGACATCACGATGCACGTAGCCATGATCATGGAAAGCCTTGATACAATCCAGCATCTACATACCAAAGTCAAAGTCAGATGATCACAAGCGTGGAGTCTTTAAGAATGGAGAATGCAGGACTTGCCTCGATGCCCACAGCGACACACTTGGAGACCGGAACGCCGTGGATGGCGTCCGGAGACACGCGCAGCATGGACATGCTCTCACCCAGCAGCTCCATCACCAGCACTGTGCTATCAGCATGTTTGCTACATATCATCCCGGCATTAGTATACAACGGCAACATCCCAACGGCAGCTCGACCACGGCCCCTCTTGCGTACCCGTGATAGTAGTATCGGCAGACATAGGGGCAGTCCTGCAGGCTTTTCAGGATCACGCTTTCCCATTCCAGCACAGGCTTCAGTGAACTGGGCGCCTCCACTTTCACGGCCACGGGCTTGTTGTTCTCGATCGAGTAGGCCGAGTAGATCTGACTGAACGTGCCCTGATGAATCACGATCAATCAAGCGCAAACACACGTGAGCCACAGCAGCAGCACAGGGGAACGAATGATATGCTTGCAGGTACCTCTCCGATCTTCTCTCCGATACGCCATCGATTGGCCACGACTTCGCCAGCCTAGAGATCCACACACAGGCGACGACAAGGCGCCATGACACAAACGTGAGCGACACTGCTGTCCCCCTGGCGATAGATACAGCGCAATCGCTGCAGAGCGGAGACACAAGATCCACGCACCAGCAGGATGTTCTTGTTGAGCGCATCCAGATCGCTCATGCCGCCGTGGGTCGCGCTGTCCGTCCTCCCGTGACCGGGCGCCGAGAGCATGCAGAGGCCTCACACCAACAAGCGTTCGATTCAAAAACCCAGAAGGAGGGCGGGCGATCCACTACCGCACATGACACAATAAATAGAGTCAAAGGGAAAACTGGTTTCCTACCGGTACAAAGTCAGAGATACTGACAGTTTGTTCGGTACTACCAAATACCGGTACGTGGGAGGTACGAGTACCGAACGCCTTCGTGTTGAAAGCGCACTGACTGCATCAACAATTGCGTGATTTGCCATCTGAGAACAGCAATGATCCGATCCAATGCGATGCGATCAGATCGTTCGGAGCCACTGTGAGGCTGCCATCCAACAAATGTCCACGCAGTCAGTCAGACACTTCGCTTCAGGGGTGCATCGCATGTGATGATTGCGATCTTCTTTCCACTTCTGTACGGTGCTACGCGAGAGGATCAGACACAAAGGAGGCTGCTCTACATATCCCCCTCTGTAGCCTCTCAAAGCCACAGTCAGTCGTCCATGGAAAGCACTCGTAGACGTGCACTGAACGCGCTCAGCGTACACCCAATTGTTGTATTGGAAAATACATGATACGCGGACAGATTCCGTGCATTCTGGAGCTTGCTGCCGTCATCACTGCTGGGTACGTACACTTGAAGCGCACGCATGCGACGGCACAGGAGACTGGATAGTACAGATAACACGTAGATCCTGTCGGTAGTCAGCGAAAGTGGACACCGTGCGTCTGTTTGTCCAACGAGCCATCTTGCTTTTCCTTTCCCTTCCTTGGGGTAACATCCAGTTCGCTCAATTAATTGTCTAAGGACAAGGGGAAGTGATTATAATTAGGACCACGCAGATGGCGTTCAGAATGCTGAAGCGGGTGGTTTCACGGCACCAAGAAGCCCCAAGGAAAACGGACACGCAGCTGCAGGAGCTCGGCTCAGCCAGCAAAAACGCCCGACGCTTTATGAAAAAAGTGTTGGGAGCATTATGTAAATGGGCTCCTGACGACTGCTAGAGCATTCGCTCTCATGCAAACTCGCTCGGAATGGACCACGGCATCGTGTCAAGAGGGCTAGGGAACGTAACACAAATCCACCTGGTTTCTGTACCTACAGCTCTCAGAAGAAGATTTACAGTTTGCTGCTCACACCGTTTAAACTCCGACACTGTCGAACGGATGAGTGTGACTCTGGACAATCATCAAGAGTCCATGGACTGCGCGCGAGGATTCGACCCGCGGCTCTTTGATTCGTGTCAAAGAGGCGTCTATTTGACCTGCTTTACAGTGGCCACTGCGGGTCGGTCTTTAAGCACTCATGATTAACGGCTTTTTGTCGAGCGACAATCACACGTTGCCGCGTTTTATCCCGTGTGCGATTTCTTTTGCAGAGACATGAAATATCTACTTTTAGATCTGAGAAACAACACATTTATGTGATTTAAAATAGATGCAAATGGGACACTTTACGTGTGAAACGAGCGAATTAGGGCAGCTGGGCCTCCATTTTAGTATCAGCCAGCTGTCAAAAACTGCCAGATGAGTCGCATGGGAACCAGGGAAGAAAAGAGACAATGTGTGGTGGGGGCTAGGGCTTTCGCCCCTCTCCTTTTGGATCATCCGTTGCGGTCAGTCGGACCCAGTGTGTGCGATCGCTCACTTCCGCATTCGACCGCCCGCTGACCAACGCAATAATGGGCGCCTCCACTGACATGATGCTGTCCGCCCGCGCGCGCGTGCACTCGGACCACCGCGTGGATCTGGACGAGATCTCCATCGAGAAGGAGCCGCTCATGGGCCACCACGCCGGCTCGGCGGCGGCGGCCGACGCCAAGAAGCTTGCGATGGTACAGGACCACGACGAGGAGATCGCGATCTCTGGTAAGAACTTCGGAAAGGACTTCGAAAGCGCTGTCGCCGCGACCGAAACCAAGGACAGCAGCAAGACGTCGTATGTCGCGCCGTCGACAGTGGTGTTCTGGCTCGGCATGTGGTTCATCCAGAACATTGGCGTGACGTTCTGGAACAAGAAGGCGCTCAACGCCATTCGATTGCCCGTTACGGTAAGCTTCCGCCTGCATCTTGGCTGCTTTGGGTGGGACATGCGTCTAATCTTCCGTTCTCCTTCTGTGTCCACAGTTGACCTTTGTGCACATGATTTGCAACACTATCGGCGCATACGCGTACATCTACGGCTTCAAGGGCATCGAGCGCAAGCCGCTGAAGAAGGGCCAGAAGTCGCTCATGGTCTACTTCTCGCTCATCTTCGTCAGCAACATTATCACGGGCAACTGGAGTCTCGGCCTGGTGTCCATCACATTCAACCAGGTCATGCGCGCGCTCGTGCCGGGCGTGGTGGTCGGCTTGAGCATGGTGATCCTCGGTAAATCCTACTCGACGGAGCGCAAGGCTTGTCTGGTGCCTGTCGCCTACGGCGTGTACCTGGCCTGCTCTGGCGACAACACGTGCACGTTCCTGGGCCTGATGATCACGGTCGCGGCCGTGATCTTCGCCGGCCTCAAGGTCGTGCTCTCGAACAAGTTCCTTAGCGGCGATCTGAAGCTGCACCCGGTGGATCTGATCCTGCACCAGGCTCCGCTGTCGGCCATGTGGTGCCTCATCACTATGGTCGTCTCGGGCGAGTGGACGACGCTCATGGCTCACTGGGATGAGATCCCGACGCTGTGCACGTGGTACATCATCACGGGCGTGATCAGCTTCATGCTGAACGTGACCAGCTTCCAGGCCAACAAGGTGACCTCCCCCGTGACGCTGTGCGTCTGCGGCAACATGAAGCAGATCTTTGTCATCACGCTGTCGATCATGATCAACCACGACGTGATCACGACCCAGAAGATGATCGGCATCGCCATCGTGACCGTGGGCGGCATCGCATATGCGTACATCTCAAACCAGGAGATGAACAAGGCGTCCGTGCCCGTCCGACCGCAGACAGCCAAGAAGGTCGAGAGCGAGTAAGGCGATCGGCTGCAGAAATCCATCATATTTACCCACGCAGAATAGAAATTCAAGTGTTTTGTACCAAACTTACCACCTTGAGAATCTCCATCGTCCGTGCGGATTCGCTAGCGCCAGCTGACTGGGCCTATCTTCCGCCTCTGCAGGCTGCGTGCGTGGGTGCGAATCAGTCAGCTCCATGGATGAAAATAAAGAATCCATTGACGAGATGAGCCCGAGGTGATGGTTTGACTCGTGCCACTATCTAGATTCGGTGTTCTTAAGTGTACACCACCAGGAATCAGCCACAATGGACTATCGCCACAAACCATCAATTGGGGACAAGAAATGTACCGCTCCCCAATTTCGGCGGTCCAGCGGGTCGGCTGGCGCCAAACCGGTTCCGTGGCGCGGTCCGGCCTCCATGGGCCGTGCACAACGGAATCAAAGGAAGGGAGGACGACAGAATGAGCTGGCGGGCGCAGATCTCTCGCAGTATCCAGGAGCTGCGCTTCGTGGCCTGCGACACCTCGCAGAGCAGTGTGGGTCTTCGGTAGGCGTCCTTCGTGTCCGTCCCCTAGCTCTTGCGGCTCAGTTCTCACTCTCTCTCTCTCTGTGCAGCACGTTCTTCCGCAAGAACTATGAGGAGCTCAAGACGCTCAACCCGCGCACGCCGTTTGTCTACCGTGAGGCCGAAGAAATGAAGCCGTTTGTCTACGCTCGCTACGGTGCGTTCACTCCGCTTGACTCGGCTTGAGTCGCTGGATCTGACTTGATGGCGTGCAGACTGGGGCGTCGAGAAGCAGGTCTTCGTCGAGAACAAATCGGACAAGGAGATCCTGGACATCGTCAAGGGCCTCGTGGAGCACGGCTTCACGCTGCCGCGCTCGGCCGAGAGCGACATCCTGGTCGCTGCCCCCATCATTGACGCCGCGCGAGGCGAAGATGCCTACGAACCGCTGAACCTGACCTGGGACGGCAAGCTTCGCCGCAACCCGGACTTTGACATCCCGCTCGAGCAGGCTATCAAGGAGGACGCAGCACCGTTCTAAACAGCCCAACTCAACGGCAAAACAGTAATGAGTTCGCTGCGCCGTTTTTGCCACAATGGGGATCTGCATAATGGGGTTCCAAGTGGCAAACAAGGTCGACGTGCTTCGCTCTTGAGTGACGGCGCATGCCGGTCCTTTTCCACATGCGAAGCGAGAACGGCAACAGGACAAAAAGTAAAGATCGATTTGAACACAATTGCGCTGCGTCGTCGTCCCTTTGTGTGATGAACGCAGGCCCAGTCGTTGATCTGGGAAGAGAGCGTTTACTCACTCCTCCTCGTCCGAAGGAGCGACTTCGACGACTTCCAGCTCGCCGCGTTCGCCGCGGATGGCACGCAGCACGCGCTCCTGCTCGTCGTTGTGGTGCTCCAGGTCGTCCAGATACAAACTATACGTCTCGATGAGCCCCTGGCGGATGCGGAAGGGCAGATAACTAGCGATTGGCTCGGTCAGCATGAGCGCATCCAGCTCCAGCGGCACGCTCTCCTGTGATAACCAGCAACACCAGACGTGAGCATTGCCAGCAGGCGATAGACCAATGCACGGCAAGCAGCAGTACAAACCAGGAACGAGGCCGTGGCCGTGAGCCAGATCATCAGCGCGACAGAGGCGTGGGTGATCGTACCGATGACGCTCCCCCAAGACAACTCCATGACATGGCGGAAGCGAAGGATGTAGTACACATACTTCGCCGTGCCGACGCCAATGTAGCCAAAGCCCAGCAGCAGCAGTCCTATCAAGGTAGCACGCCGCACGTCAGCAGCCTGCGGCAAGCCCACGCACAAACCCAAGATACAGCAGTACGCACCTGCACCGCTCAATTGCGCGCCACGATGATGCTCCTGCGCGTACATTGCCACTCCGACGCCAGAGGACAGAACGCCGTTACGCGCCCAGTTCAAGTACGAGTTCTCGTTGCTGAAGCGCAGCATCTTCATACACGAGCGGTCAGTGGTGCTGCGTTCATTCTCATACCTCAGCAGCTGCTGCAGACGATTTCTCTCTCACCAGAGTGGACATGTTCAGCTTCTCCTTGGCCTTGCCCGCCGCTGCGGCCTCGGCGACAGTCTCCACTTTCTTGGCGGCGTCCTTCAAGACAGAAGGGGCGTCTGTCGTTCAGCACGAGATCAATCAATGAGAGTGTAGCCACAATCCCTGGCTGGTCGCATACGCACCTACTGCCTGCTGCTGCTTGGTGCGCAGGCACTTGACGATACGGCGCGCGCGTGTGACCAGGTAGCCGCCCGAGCGGGCCTTGGACGCGGTCCTGACCGCAGCTGCTCCGCTCACAGTGGACGACCCCACGGAGGCAGAAGACGCAGCCTCCGCGGCCGTGGTCTTTGTGACCACGGGAGGCGCGGCCGCCGTGTGGGTGGTGGAAGAGTTAAACCGGCCACCAGTGCGAGGCTGCTTGGCGTGCGTCTGCTGGCGGACCAGCCCCATCTGACTGCGGCACGTTCGCAGCGATGCGGTCTGCAGCAGTCCGCCACCCACCAGGGCCTTCGGGCCCACGCACCCGCCCGCCACCGCCGACGTCTGCAGCAGCGCGTGGCCGCCGCGCTCGGCGATCATCAGACCCCGCATCATTGGTCTGATTTCGCGAATGGCAAAGGGAGAGGAGCGACGTTAAGTTCGCAACGCAGGTTGTTCAGCGGCGTTTTTTAACTAACAACCTTCAATCAGATCCGTATCCAACGCCCGTAAATAACGCCTTGCACTAAAACAGGCTGGGTTCGTCCTAAAACTAAGGAAAGGCAAACTCAAATCGTGGGCACATTTGGCGCCCAAGAGGAAGCCAGCCATGCGCGCCGCGAGCGAGTTCCTGGTGCAGGAACTGCTGGCTCTGGTGGCCGCTACAGCGCCGCAGAGTGACGAGCACGAGGACTCACTCACACAGGACGGCAGTGAGCTCAGTGAGGCCCAGCTGGCGCAGGTGCTGGACTCGCCAAAGCGCCTCATGTTGGTGCGTTACACCAACACGGCCACACAGACGCTGACGCTTGCGGATCGCAGCCATTCCATCGACGCGTTCATACCGCAGTCGCTGCTGGAGAGGCTCAAAGCGGACAAGAAGCTCAAGAGGATCTCTGGCTTGCGCGGTAGCATGATCCGCGTGGACAAGTACCACTATTGTGCTCGCCATATGAAATGGCGGTCCATATATAAATTCCGAGATAAAAATAGCTATAGATAAGAAACGAATCATCATAAGACAAAATGAAAGGATACGTTATAAAGCTCTATCATTGCTCTCTATATTTTTCTTCTCATTTAGTTCTCAATATTCACTGCCGAGCGGAATGGGCGATCAGCACCACCTCACAGTCAACGAGAAGTGGATGGTTTTCAAGGCTCATCGTTTTCTGGGCGACCTTGCTGCTGGCTA